>PTXO01000075.1:17280-44663 GCA_003020785.1 Hanseniaspora gamundiae
CCTGACCCTGATGCCACACCCAAGACAGAGTGCTGTGAGATATCCAGACATACGCAGGCGATTCAGTCTATTCAGTGGTCTAAGAACGGAAGATACATATTGACCTCCTCGAGAGACTGCACCGTTAAGCTATGGGACTTGGACTGCTCGCAAGATGCAGAAAACAGAGAGCCTTGTGCGTGCGAGACTTTCCAGTTTGAAACATTTGTATGGATTGCGAATTTTCTACCTGGAGACAAACAGTGTGTCGCGTGTGTGTTCAATAAACCGTTGCCGTTTGTTATAGACTTTGCTACAAAAGAGATTAAACAAATAGTTCCGTTCAGCGTTACTGAGACAACAGAGCACGCCACTCCGGTATTCGAGGATGCAAAGAAATACGGGAACTGCATCACCTCTTGTGTATTTGAGGGAAGCGTTTGCACTGGAAACTCGGAGGTCGATAGTACTCAAAAAGACCACACTCCAAATCAAACCACAACTGACAAAAACGTAGAAAAAGTCTTGAAAACTAATATCATTCTAACGGGAACCTCCAAGGGGTGGCTTTCCATATACGAGGTGCTTCCAGATAACTCGCACCGGTTTGTCCGGTCCACCAAAGTGGCATCTTCGTCTATCAAAAACATCATAGTATCTGAGGCCGGGAATTTGTTGTGTATCAATGCTGCAGACAGAACTATACGACAGTACTCGCTTTCTCTAGAAGAGAACGACTCGACGGAATCACCATCTTGCACCGCTGACAAAAAAGATGCAGAGACAGAACAGCAGCAACAAAAGACACGCTTTGAACTGCATTTCCTACACAAATACCAGGATGTGATCAATAAGTTGCAATGGAACAGTATATTTTTCAGTCCCAACTACGGTGAATACCTAGTGGCGTCCACTCACGGGTCATCTGCACACGACATCTATCTTTGGGAAACAAACAATGGGTTTTTGGTTCGAGTGCTAGAGGACGCCGGGGAAGAGCTGTTGAACATCGATTGGAACTACCGCTATATGACCATTGTCAGCAACGGGTTGGAAACAGGGAACGTTTACAACTGGAACATTACTGTGGCACCCAAGTGGAGTGCGCTAGCTCCGGATTTCGAAGAAGTGGAGGAGAACGTCAAGTACATGGAACGAGAAGACGAGTTCGACGAGTATGACGAAGAGAACGAGAGAAACGACAGAAACAAACTGGAGGAAGTCGACATCGACCTGGTGACTAGAGAGAAGTTTGATGTCAGAGGCAACGACATTGCAACAGACACTTTCGTCATTCCTCAAGAGTACCACGACATTGTCCAAATCCAAAACACCAGGTAGGCCGCTTGTGGTGGTGGTGGTGGTGGTGATGATTGCAGATATATAGCTTTAGGTGTGTGTCACGTGCCACGCGTGTATTATGTGTATATTTTTTCGAGATTGTATGTATCCGTTGCTTTTCGCCAGAAACCCTAAATATCCTATTGTAAACTCTGTTGAAACTCAGGGTGTCCACACAAAAACTGAAAGATCTCCAACCAACGACCTGCAACTCATGTCTGATTCACATAGTTCCAAGAACGATGTACAGGGCAGTGACGTGATGCCATTCAGTGTCTCTTTGAGGCCTGCGTGGACCAGGAAAGAATATAAAAATATTGCAGTCAACAACAACAGCAACAACAACAGCAACAACAACAACAACAACCATGAGGGAAACGGTTCTTCTCGAGTCACTGACGGTGACACGTGTGCCATGACTGTGATCGACCAGTCCAAAGTTATGCTTGGCGAGTCGTCCTTGCTCAAGTGGACGGACTACAACAGAGTGTACGAAAGCATGTACAAAAATTTTGATTTCCCCCCACCGTCGTGCCTCTACATTTCCGAAAACTACATTTCAGTGGGAACCTCGAAGGCCAACATCATGATATTCAACTACAACCAGTTTGTCATGCACATCATGGTGCCGGAAGACCAGGACTTCAGAAGCCCGATCACGAAGATCGTGATATCGTACGACGGAACGCATATCGCAGCCGCGTGTATATCAGGAGACGTGTTGATCTGGGATTTGAACGAACCTAAAATCCTGGACGAAAACTCCAACCAGGTGATCCCGTCGGTGCTCCACATAGACTACCACAGGGGCTACACGATCAAAAGCATGGGCTTTGTAGCTGACAAAAACAATGCCATCTCGGTCTGTGCAGTGAACCGCAAGGGTGACGTCAAGGTGACCTACCACCACGGAGCCAAATCCAAGATGTGGGCAAACCAAACACCGAAGCTCGAAAGCACTGACATACCGATCGTGGCACCGGCAAACTCCGTAGCTCGCAACTTGGTGTTGGCAGAACCCTTGCCCATTCCTCTTCCTTCTAATGCACACATCATTGCGATCTTGAAATCACGGTCTCTCCGAATTTGCGCAATCAATTCTGCGAGCGGAGTGCTATATGCTAAGCGCTTCAAGGAGCACGCAACGTTTTTGGGCGACCTTGTCTGGAACAAGTTTGACCTTGGTGGCTCCATATATTTCAGCAGAGGCAGCTTGCTTTATTATTACAAGTTCAACCAAGAAGAACCCAGCGGGTATGAGCTGATAATCGAAAGGTCGTTTGACTGCCAGGAGCCTATCATCAAGATTGCACCCATAAACAGGTTTTTGACAACAGTGTTGACGGCCTCGGGGCGAGTCCTCGTCATAGACATATTTGTCAATGAGTCGACTTCGTGCGTTGTTTTCAAGATGGACCTTTCCACAGCAAATATGATAAACCCAGTCAGCCAGTCGCTATCGTGCGTTGGGTCGCAGATGGCTATGTTGACGAGAGGCGGATTGAAAATAGGCAGGCTGTCTTCCTGGTCGAGTATCATTCTGCTGTACTTGCAATCGTCGAATCCGTTTTCTGCACTGGACTTCTTGTTCAAGCTGTCTCAAAAGGAAAATGACTCGCTGTGCTCGTTTCTAAACTTACCGGAGGACACCAACAGAAGGAAGCATGATTTGGGAGATACCTTCCGGTCTCTGCTTCTGGCTAGTATCCAGTACTTCAACAAGAACCTGCAAGCCGAGTTTGATACGTCGAAGCTGGCGTTGTTTTTCAACCAGTCTGTGTATTTGGATCGGTACTTCCACGGGCCTGAGATGAAAATGTCACAGATCATAGACGACGCGCAGTTGTCTTCTGAATTGAAAACCAGTTTTTACGAAGCCTGCTTGAAGCTCATTGGAGACTGGGATTGCACAAACTTGGAGTACTTCTCACCCACAATCGTGCAGCATCTGTTGGCCTACACTGTTCAAAATGCACAAGAGGATAAAGTGTGTGACCTTGTTTTCAAATTGAGTCCGGCATGCTACGATATCGATAAAGTTATACACTCGCTGAACGACTTGCAGCTCTATGAGACGGTCGTTTTCGTCTGGAACTCGGTGTTCCAGGATTACATCACGCCATTGGTGGAAATGTTTTATTTGCTCAGTGACCATCACCAGCCAACGCCTTTTTTCAAAGATATCGAGCCCCACAGATTGAAGAGCGTTTTCTTTTCGTACCTGGCTGCTGTGATGAGAGGCAGAGTGTATCCGACTGAGACGTCGGTTGCTGACGAGGCGAGATCGACAGAGACCAAGGAACAGGTTCTGCAGTTTGTTTTCAGCGCCACTATATTTACGTGGCCAACAGGGACCTCGAAGAAAATCTACACGACAAAGAGCATTGATTCAGAACCCGTGTTCCCATATTTCAAGTTCTTGTTGCAATATGACATAGACTACTGCTTGTCGTGGTTGAGAAACTGCTTCGAGGACTCGTTTTTCAACACAGTTGGGTCCAGTGCCAGAGGGAGCGGCGCTTTCCAGATCAATAGACAGTACGTGGTGGACATTCTCATGGACATAACGAAAGACGAGACGGAAGAAAGAATGTCCGGAGACAGCATCAAGCTGATTGCAGTTTTCGTTGCTCTGGCGTTTTCCACCTTTCAACAATTCGTGGTTTTATCAACCAAGTCTCTCGAGCATATAGTCAAGATCTTGAGCAAGGACGAGATCCACAAGAACTACTCGGAGATTGGTCTGCAATCGATAATCAACAACGAGGTGGCCAGGCTCGATCTCGAAAAATACGTCGGTGTGCTGGATAAAAACGGGTACTATGATGCGTTATTCGATATCCACTACAGGAACAAGTCCTATCTCAAGTGTCTGAGGGTTTTCTACGAGCACAAGCAGCCACGCAGAAAAGCAGTGCCCGTTATTCAGAAGCTCGTAGAATCTGCTCATGACGACGCCATCACCATGCATGAACTATGCGACATGCTTGCTGCAAACTTTGATCAAACTGTTTGCGAAAACCCTATTCAAATGGCACAGATCATCGATGAATGGTTCCCCGACTTGCACACCTGTGCTCTTGACATGGGGGCAGACAATGAGGAGCCCAAATTTCAGTACATGAGCAAGGTGGTTGAGATGTGTTCAGCGAGAAAGGCGTATGTTCCTGGTGACATTCTGATTGCGTACCTTGAGCTTTTGGCGAATAATCCCAACACGGACACAGAGTTGGAAACCATTTTGAACGTGCTAGAGGTCAACACGGCAAACGTAGAAAAAATATACAAGATTTTGAAACAAACTAAGCGGGTCAAACTATTGGTGAAGTTTCTCGTGAAACACAAGATGTTTGCCGCAGCTATGGACGAGGTAGTCGAAAACTTAGACGCCTTGTTTGCAAGAGGCCATCTGGATAAGGACCAGATCTTGGAGCTGACAGAACTGGGCCTAAACATATGCCACCAGTCCGGGACAGTGGACTTGTGGAGCAAATTGTTTCTGAAAGCCTTTGTCGCTTTCCACGATACTTCCGATGGGCAGACCAAGAGCGTCTGTTTGCTCATGGTTGACCAAATACTAATCCGCCTGACTTTGGTGTATGAGAACGGCCACGACGTCTCGGTCCTGGAGGTTCTAACAAGGGTTTTGGAAGACAAGGCACTGATACTGTCGAAAGCGCAAACGTCACAGCCACTTCTAAACAGTCTGTTTCAAATGTACGAGCTTGAAAGAAGCATGGACGAGTGCACTCTAGCAGTGTTCAACAAAGAGTCTTCGGGTCTCATTGACAACTACATCAACAAGTCTGTGAGAGTCTGGTTGCTGCTAAACCAGGAATGCAAAGGGTGCTCAGATAAGATCTACGGGTCCTTTGCAAGCGTTTCGCAGGAGACCCAGTCAGACCTTGTTGTTTTTCGGTCCGGACACGGCTACCACGAAAGATGCGTACCAAAAGACAGCCCTCTTGCGCCCTCCGAGACTGCTACTTCTGAGCGTGTGAATACGTAAATAGCTCTGTTGCTATATTATACAGCACGAGTCGGCAAGCAAGATTGTTTCTATTCTCTTCCACAGACATGTGTTTGAACGTGAAAGTCGTAAAATAATGATCTTTTTATATACTCTTAAGAATTAGAAGTTTTCGTTCTAGTTATGTAAATAAGCTTTGGAAGTTTACAAATCCTCGTCCATCCACGCTAGAGTTTTCTTGATACCCTCCTCGATACCTACTTTAGGAGTGTAGTCTAGAAGTTTCTTGGCTTTTTCAATGTTATGGTAACGGTAAGCACACACAATCTTCACTCTGAACGGAGTCAAACCTGGCTCTTTCTTCAAGATCTTCGAAAAGAACTCAGAAAGGTAACCAGCAAAAATCGCAACAGGACTAGACAAAACAATCACTCGTTTGTCAACATGCCCATCGGCTTTCCAAACGGTACGCGCTAACGCCCAAAAGTACGTTGGAGTGTCGTTGGTCACAAAAAACGTTTCACCAGCAACTTTTTCAAAGCTGCTTTTGTCTAGTAGCTTCTGTGCTGCTAGTACGTGCGCATCCGCAACGTTCCCAGCATAGGTCCAATCAAACAAGTTGTTGTTATCACCTAGTTGAAATTTCGATTGTCCTAGCTTAGCAACAGATCTCAACCCAGGCACCAATTGACGATCCCCAGGTCCAAAAATACCAGCTGGACGCAGAGCAATAGTCAAAAACCCACTGCTTGGATCGTTGGCTTTCAAAACCATGTCTTCGGCAATGGCCTTGGTTTCATTGTAACCATCCATTGGAACTTCCGGGATCGGCCATGTTTCGTCTGCGTTGTGCACGTCTTGACCATTGAAGATCACCCCTGCGGACGACGTGTAAACAAATGCCTTGATCCCACACTTCTTAGCAACGTCCAAAACATTGCGGGTCCCTTCAACGTTTACTTTCTCGTAAACCTCTTGGGTGTTCCCGTGCATAGGAGAAGCAGAGTTCACCAACACATTGGCCCCACTTTTCTTGATTGCATCAGCAATGTCTTTCTCAGATGTCAGATCACCTTTGATGAACTGGATTTGCTTTGGATCAAACGTAAACTGTTTGCTCAACTTTTCAGGCAAAGGACGGACATCAAACACACAGATTTTTGGAGAGGGACTGGCCTCATAGAACTGTTGGATTAGATGAAGACCTAAGAACCCTGCACCACCAATTAATAACACACTTTCCATAATAACTCTTTGGGGATTTCGTGTTTACGTGTTTCCCTAATCTCATACTTAACAATCTGAAAACATACTAAACATAAAGCAACCGTTTCTTGTACCTGAATCTTATATAAACAGGTACGGAGAACGAAAAAAACTTATACGAACATTTTGCAAAATTTACACGACACAAATGCCCTAAACGAAATATCACTCAAAACGAGACCATTTTGTCGTTCATCACGTGAGTGACTATAAATATCTATATAATTGAACGATATGTGGGTAGGCAGTATCGGGTTTGCAAAATGTATAGAATTGAGAAAAAAAACAGCTTGTAAGCAAGGGTAAGTATTTGGGATACGAATATTAGTGGATAAACGTGTAGCAAAAACCTTGGTCACATGACAATGCAAAAATGTAAAAAACATAATGATTTACAGTCTTCACGTGATATATACTGTACGTCACCTGACCCAACTTAAATAGACATTGTTTTTGTGCTGCATACAAAAGCATAAAAGGTTCGTTCAGTAATACTTTTGGTTCGCACAAAACGCACAAACAAATATTGCTTAAAATATTATTCTACAAAAGGTTTTAATATATTTATTTTATAATAACTAATAAAGCGCACGTATACACAATTTATAAATAATATTTATTGTTTAAACTGTGCGAAGTTATAAAGTTACCTCATATTTACTTTATTTGACACGTGCTTTGAACTTGACATAGAAACATCTTAACATTTCAAGGCTCACTTTCAATTGTGTGTCCAGCATCCGGACATTCCCGTGCTCAAACTTTTTTGTTACTAACCCGACCATACGTCTTTTTGCTTTTTATCGTTTTCGTCTCTTTTCAAGCATTTTTTATTTTTAAATCATGGACGGATCAGAGTTTTTTTCTTCTGATATCTACTTATCCAAGCCCGAGTAGGTCCGAAAATGTGATAGAATAGAGTAGTTATCGGAACACATAAAGTTGCTTTACCCACCATATGTCACATGACTTCTTGCAAAACAGGAAAATATCCTTTCAAATATCTTTTTTCTCTGATATCGACTCATCCAAGCCCGAGTAGTCATGTTTTGGTGTCTTTTGTCCGAAAATGTGATAAAATAGAGGAGACATCGGAACACATAAAGTTGCTTGACCCACCATATGTCACATGACATGTTGCAGCTCAGGTATTTATGTCTTTATTTTTGCTTTTTGGTGTAAATGAGTGAAGGAAAGCTGGAGGTCACGTGCGTTCGAACGCCCATTTGTTTTTTCGTTGCTTTTTTGGTGAAATGCCCTTCCAATGAACTATTACCGGCTAAACAAAGCAACCTTGTTCAACCTCATATTAGATGTATATCACCCAACCCATTGTGAACGCTCAGCGGAAAGCCACAACTCTCAACACTAGGTCATATCACTGTAGCATTACAGCAGTCCACGATAACACAACAATGAGGAATAGCCGTAGTCTCCCTTTGACTGAGAAAGCATACTTTCCGCATTTTGTGGCAAAGGGTATCCAGTTGGATGTAGGGAGCAACACCTCGAATGTCTATTCGTCTGAAACAAAGTGGGATACCAGTAATCTCGGTTTAGACTTTGACAGCCGGAAAAGAAAGGTATGTCTAGCGACCACTGAGCTAGTGACATTGAATGAGCCTAGCGAAGCTGTGCGAGAATCTGATGACGAAACCAACGATAACAGACGTGCAGAACTTGAGTTTGGCCACTCGGCACCTTGGGATATCCAGTTACCGAGAGTCCAATCCACAGACGCAAAGGACCTCAAAGACGACATAGAGCACCTGCATGCCTCCTTTTACGACTCGTCAAAAAACAGCAGATCTGTATCATCACTCGAATTCATTCCTGGAACAAAAGAGACCAATGAGCTGAACGCCGAGAAGTGCCAGTTTGTGGGCAATTTCCCGTCTGATATTCACAAGTACTGCGTTCTAGGCTACATACAGACGACGGCCGGTTTGAGAGCAAACAGAGACTCCAAACTTGTCACCTGTTATTCCAGTGGTACGAATTTCAGTGTTTTCAACATGAGACACCAGGACCGCTCGGTGCTGACTTTCGACTGCCGCTTCAAGATTATAAAGATTGTGATACCAGAGATGTCACAAATCACTTCTACATACTCAGATCTCATCGGCCTGGTTTTGGAGAACGGCGATGTTGTCGTTTTCAAAATCGCAGGCTTGATCTTTGAAGATCTGTCTTTCTCAACCACGTCTATCCCCAAGTCTGAATTTCAAGGCAACGCGCTAGTGGATATTGCATTTTCAACATACGACCGGAACGAACTAGCCATTACGGACTCTGTGGGAAACTGGATTTGTGTTTTGATTAAGCAAAAAGGTACCACATTGACATCTGTGAAACTGAAGAGCCAAGGAGGAAACATATTTGATCCTGAGGAGTTGGATAGCGATTGGAGAAGAATCCTATGGGGGAAAAATTACGACAGTATTTTACTATTTGACAAATCAAAAATTGTGGCAGTAAATACTAAAGATGCGTCGATTTGCATACAAAATGCTGAGCTGAAGACGTGGTCGTCTATTTGCGACGTTCAAAAAGTAAACGACTACGTTATATGTCTGACTAGCAAGGAAATTCTGATCTTAGAGGCCACGAGCTCGGGCATATTATCCAGGAAAATCTCGTGGAAGCACCACTTTGAGAACTACCAACGACTGCACATGTCGTGTGTTCTGGCCGGGGAGCAACAACTAATAGTCAGCGTCCATTCTCAGGAGTATCCTGTCATTTTGTTGTACCAGTTTTTCAGAAGCTCCAATGACGAATTTAAAGCTGCCGGGTCCCCAACATACATCAAGTTTGGCAGTCTTATAGACTTTCACGACATCTACATCCAGGATCCGGAGGAACCCGGTTCTGGCAGCGACGAGTCCGAGGAGCCCACTGGCACCGTCTTGAGGCTTCTGTACAAACCTAGAAAGCAACGAAGTGTACTCTTTGTTTCACTCGATTTGTCGCAAAACCAAAACTTTACAGTGTTGAGAAATGAAAAACAAATTGCGGAAAACACGTTGAAAGTGCCCTCCAAAGCCATGGAAAACGTATTAATGACCGCGAATACATTATCAAGATCGAAGCGGGGTGCGTCAAACAGCAATGTTGACGACATTCTTCAGTACCAGAACTATGGTTCACGGATAAACGAAAGGGCTAGATCAATGAAATCTTTGCCCGCCGTCAAATCATTCGACAGCTTACATAGACTAGACTCCGACATAACTGATATGGAGGAGCTTCTTTCATTTATACTGCAGTTGAGAGAGCATTTGAGTTCAGAATATGCAGTCACCGATGTTGAGTCCTTGCTGCTGTCGCAGGTTTTCCAAGAAAAGCGTGACTCACAGTTAAACAGCCTGATAGGCGAGCTGGCGGTACTGGACAAGGGGTGTCTGGAAGAGTTCATACCAATGTTCAAGGAAGTGTCTTTGCGCATGGCTGCGATCGTGAACCTAGAAGTTCTAGAAGAAAGCAATATAAACGACGTCGGAGAAATGGGTGAGGACTTTCAAAACGTCTTGTCTCAGTGGCCCTCTGGTGAGGCTGCGTCCGCTTTTGAAACCGGCAGTACTGAGACCGCGCCTTGGTCGGTCAACAGCTCTGTATCCAGATTCCAATCGCAGCAACAACTGCCTGATATCAGTCTGTCGCAGGGCAGTTCCAGGAAAAGTAAGAAAAGACAGCCACAGGCTAGTCAACTATCCCAGTTCTCGCAACCGTCCTCTCAATTCTCACAATTTTCGCAGTTCAATGCATCTCAGTCGTCACTGCCTAGTACCATGCAGCCGGTTTTCTCTTTGACGGGATCGCAGCAAAACGATACGTCGGTGCTGTCTCAAAGATCAAGGTCGCAGCCAGCAAAGAAGAAGAAAAAGAGAGCCGGGGGGTTCTTTTAGGCTCTATGGTGTATGTATTGTATAGTTTTATTGTTTTTGTTTGCTTGGCCAGTTTCGTAGTTGTAGTTGAGAACTCTTGACTTTTAGGTGAATGTTTACTTTATCACAGAACTATTTAGGTTTCTGAGTAAAAGCTGCTCTCTTACATATCCATATATCTCCCTGTCTGGCAATAAACAATAAACAGTATATAGAATATAGAACAAGTTTGTAAAATGAAACACACACACACACACTCGCAGCTCTCAAACGTGCCACTTACCAAAGAGGACTACCATTACTGTTCCCACTCCCCTGTTCCTTTGAGAGTCCAGATCTGCACTTGGAGATAGGCACTTCCCCATCACGTTTTCAGCCTATTTTTTTTTTTTGAAAAGAGGGTCTGTGAAAGCAGTGTCGAAAAAAAAAAAAACTACCGTGTGTGTCGAGTAAGCTTTTTCCGACGAGGCGATCTTGTGGCGATCATGTATGAGAGCTGAGTAAGAGGGTCCATACAAGAAATAAGGATCGCTCAACCACACAATGAGAACGATAGAGCTAATAACACTGCTGGGTGTTATCGCCTGTTTATTCGGAGGCCACCACAAGGTAGACGCTAGAGGAGAAGTTTCAGTGTCCAGCTTTCAAAAGGACTTGAACCAGAGCCTTTTATGGGGCCCTTATAGATCTAATTGCTACTTCGGTATCAGACCGAGATACGTTGACGAGTCGCCGCTCATCTCTGGACTGTTCTGGTTTGAAAGTGCGAGCAGCTCAGTAGTCAAAAATGCGGGACAATTCCAAGAGTCGTTTCTGAAAAATATCAGACACTTCGTGGACCAGGGTGATAATTTGGACAAGTACAATTGGGAGCTGTATGACGCCAGACTTGGAGGCAGACAGGTGCTGGTGGACTCGACAAACAACGTGAACTTGACAATATCATTTGCAAAATCAGCAGACGGGTTGAACTGGGGGTACAAGGTCAGAGGAACTCCTCTGAGAAAGACACGCCGGCCAACGTCTCTGTCTGTGGTTTTGTACATGAACCAGATCTCTGAGGACGAGAATCTGTCGGTGTTGAACAGAAACTTCTTAGAGGAGCAGTCAGTCAGAAAACACCAAAGCAATAAAATGGTTTTCAACGGGGCTTCCTCGGAGTTGGGTCTATATGATATTGAAATGTACGACGTCGAGGGTGTGTACCACAACACTTTGGGGAATACAAAAGCGTTCCCTCAAGTGGATACGTCGAGACCCATCCACATCTCCATGAACGTTCCAGAAGAAGAAACATGGAAAGTGAAAGACGTTTTTCAGACCATGATCAGCGATGCCCTGGCCAAGTACGTAGAGTCGTTGGGAGACGCGTCGATCGAGATCGACATGGCAGCAATACACTCCCTTACGAACGTGTACGGATTCAACGAAGGAAACTTCCATTTTGTCCAAAAAACGTTTGATTTGAGCAAACCTTTTGAGTTTGACGTTATTTACAACTCTCACCATTCGTCGATGAAAATCGAGAGTGGGGAGGGGTTCCAAGAACTACTTGCCGAGAACTTGAGACGCATAGAAAGCCAATTCGAAAAGCAAATAGTTTCGTTGAGAGAGCACGGGGCAAATTACAGTGACAGCGAGCAGGAATTTGCCAAAGAAACGTTTTTCAACTTGTTCGGTGGTTTAGGGTATTTTCACGGAGACCAGGTTGTGGACAGATACACCGAGTTGGACGACACGTCGTTCCAGGACATGGAATGGAAAAATGCGGAGCACGAGGGCCCTCATTCGCTCTTTTCCCTGGTTCCTAGCCGGGCGTTTTTCCCAAGAGGGTTTTACTGGGATGAAGGGTTCCATCTGCTACAGCTGTCCGAGTATGACTTTGATTTGACTTTGGAAGTTTTCCAGAGCTGGTTCAACCAGGTTGACGACGAGACAGGGTGGATCGCAAGAGAGATCATGCTCGGGGAAGAAGCTAGGCACAGAGTTCCGCAAGAGTTTCAAACACAGAGTCCGCAAGTGGCAAATCCACCGACGCTGCTTCTAGCGTTAGGTGAGTTGCTGACGAAAGACGCAGCCTCCAACGTAAACGAGCTCACGGAAGACACTCCTGAGAGCGACGAGTTGAAAACAAAACACGCCAAGTTGGTAAGCTGTACTGAGAAAATGTACCCCAAACTTGTGAAGCACTACAACTGGTTCCGGGATACACAAAGAGGATTCACCGAGGACTATGAAACGATATTCGAAGAGAACGGCGCCGACACCAGCTCTGTTGACTTTGATGAGCTTTACCGCTGGGCTGGAAGAAGTGCAGATCACTGCTTGCCGAGTGGACTTGATGACTATCCTAGAGCCGACGTCATTGACATAGCCGAGCTTCACGTAGACACACTAGCGTGGGTGGGTGGTTTTGCTCGGTCTATGAAACAGCTGGCAACTCTATTGGGTCACACAGATGAAGCTGCCACGTTTGAACTGCACGAAAAATCGGTAGTCAGAAACTTGGAAAATTTCCACTGGAGCGAAGAACACGGGAGTTTTTGTGACGTCACGATCAACCCCGACTCTGAAGAAATAGAGCATGTGTGTCACCAAGGGTACATCTCGTTGTTGCCCTTCAGTTTGAAATTGCTACCAAAGGACTCAGCCAAATTGAATTCAGTGGTTGATCTGATGTCGGATGAGTCCAAATTGTTCAGTCCGTATGTATTGCTATCTTTGTCGAAGCAAGACAGATATTATGGCACAAAGGAGAACTATTGGAGAAGTCCTGTGTGGATGAACATGAACTATCTATGTTTGGATGCTTTGCAGTATTATTTTGGCGATGCCAATTACGACGAGCATCGCGTGGATGGAGAGATTCGTAGTGGCAACGAAGTGTCTGATGAAATCAAGAATTTGATGATGGACAATGTGGTTGACAAAGGGCTGGGAGCAGTTAAATCCAAAATGAAGGGGTTGAAGAACAAGGCACAGAAAGCTTCTGCTCCGAATAGTCAAGTTGTTGAAGATGATGATGAATCACTTGTTGAAAAAGCTAAATCATTGTACAAAAGATTGCGGTTGAACGTCATAAAGAACGTGCACGAGGTTTGGGAAACAACCGGGTACGTTTTTGAAAATTACAACGCAGAGGATGGGCACGGGCAAGGCGTGAAGCATTTCACTGGGTGGACAGCATTGATAGTAAATATTATGTACAAACTCCCAGACGAGATATAGTGTGTATACTGTATAGATAATAGTGTTTCATTTGGCAAACAGAAATCGGGCACATAACAGGAGCTTTCTCTCAGGAAAAGCGAAGAGGGGACGTTTTTGCGGGGAGGCGTTGTGCAAGTGTCAGAGTGAACGAAACAGGGCCAATTCCCGAAATCAAAGCTGTTCATATCAAAGCAGCAAGGTTTTTGGTGTCAAAAGACTGGTACGACAAGCGGGTGATGAGTGGATATAGCAAAGAGCAGAATGCAGAAGTCTATAGAAAGCGGTTTTAGCTCAGTTAGGAGAGCGTCAGACTGAAGATCTGAAGGTCGAGTGTTCGATCCACCCAAACCGCATCTTCTTTTTTTGATGTTTTTATATTCATATTTTTATATTCATATTTTTTGGCAAATTGTAGAGTGGGAACAACGGCAGTCTGCTGTTGGCACTGGTTTCAAAATGGCACCACTTGCAAGTCTAAAAGGCGAACGCATTGAGCTAACTCATTTTTTTTTAAATAGTATACACTGTACAGATTTTCAAAACCGCGAGCACTCAGCATGCATGGAGCATGTGGCGAGTGTGTGTGCTTTCCGTCCGTTGCTGCTCGGCAATAGTCTAACGCTCTTTCAAAGCCTTGTTTCTCTTTTCTCTTCTCTTTAATCTTTCGATTTTCTTAGCATGCATTTTAACTGCCAATCTTTCGTATCTTTCCTTCTCCTCCTTCTTTTCCCTTCTGTCTCTGATTCTTTGGGCCTTTGCGTGCTTCTCGTCGTTTTTCTCTTGTTTCATTTCCTTCAATTTTTGCTTGAACTGTTCTTGTTCCAATCTCTGCTGCTTTTTGAACTCCCACGAACTTATGTTTTTATTTTTGATGTTTTGGGATTGTGGTTTGAATGGTCTTTTGGTTTCTTTCCATGTTCTTCCACTCTTGTTGATCACTTTCACAGAGACATCCTTATTGTCTTCAACAACAACTGGTTTCTTGACTTGGTCTTCAGTGCTCATTGTTTTGGTTATTGCTTTGTGTTGTGTTGGGTTTAGTTGCACTTTGTCGCATCGATTGAGAAACGCATTTTAAAGGAGAGAGATACTACAAATGTCTAAGATGATGTCTGAAAAAGAAATGTTGATCCCGTGCGAAAACAGTTTTTTTTTTCTGTTTTATTTCTTTTGTTCGGGTCGAGATGCTGAAAAATTCCAGTGTCTGTTGAATCTGGGAACAGTCTGTGTGAGAGATCTGGTGTTTTAATCAGATTTGTATAGGACTATCCGAACAAACAAACCACGCACCAAGGAGTAAAAGGTCCGAGCTATAACCAGAGACAGTCCACCAATTTAAGCAGCTATCTTTTTCCTCTTTGTTCCACCACCATTATTAGTTCTTGTGCCATCACCAGATTCACTTCCTTCCTGTAAATACAATAACGATAAAGAGAACAAAATAACAATAACCTGTAAACCCACATGTTAAATAGAAAAGCGCTGCACCAGTATGTGCTTCTTGAGAAAAGAAACATCACCATTGTCAAGGGGAATAGGAAGTCGAAACACAGCACATCCCCTAGCACCAAGACAAAGAAAGGCTACTACGAACTGAAGAAAACGCAACCGATGAACAAACTGCCCAATAGTATAAACGACACTCCATACACAAACTCGCTGGTGGAGATATCTCGTATCAACGATCAACAAAAGCTAGAGGCCAAGATCCAAGACTTGAAAGCTTTCACCGCGAGAGTGAAAAAGATCGTAAGAAGACGTGAAACAATGAATGACCAAAAGGAGTTGTTAGAAACTCAGAACATTGCTGCTGCCGAGGAGAGCAAGCCTCTAGCACTGGACAATGGCTCTCAAGTCTCGGCGGAAAACAGCGCCCCAACACGCTCGTCCTTGATAAACTCGTACTTGTCACCTACCTCGAACCTAAATGTGCTAAATGACGAAGCGTTGGTGCCCACCTTTGTGCAAGAGAAAATCCAAGACGACATGCTTATATACAAATGCCTAACCAATCCCAGAAACAGGCAGTGGAACCCATTAGTCGAAAAGATATACACCCACGAAACACAGTTGGACGACGTTTCTATCAACGTGCTTCGAAATAGTTTTATTCCGTCTATCAGAAACCTGTCATTTGAAAACATTGAGAAGCTAGACGAGATGTTAGTGAATGCAGTCAAGCAGCATACCAAGAGTGCAAAAGTGGCGATTCCAATGGCATTCTACGAATCTATCTTCAAAAACCTATCTGACAGTGCTAATTCACTGAGCGATGGAGAGAGTTTCAAATATGTGATTTCTTACTTTGATAAACTGATCGAAAGGTATGAAGCAAACATCAGTGCTAAAACTAGCAGTAAATCGTTCAGATTCAACACGTTGATAATGAACCACATTATCTCGTACGTTTACAAGATGAGCGAGCACTCCAGCTACTCTTTGATGAACAAATACCTAGAGAAATTTCAAAAGGATTTTCAAGTCACACCAAACAGAAACAACTACACAACGCTGATATCTTACTCCATCAATGAGGGAAACATCAAACAGGCATGGGACCTCTTTGACACGATGAAGTTTTTGAGTGTTAAAGATCACGCACCAGATGAGTACGCGTACATCAGTATGATCATGCTTTGCAACAAAGAGTTGAACTACGCGAAAGCGTTAGATATTTACCAAGAGGTGATCGATCTATACAAACAATCCAAAAATAAGAAAAAGCATAGCACGAAATTGCCGATTCATCTAAAGGGGCACAGCAACTTCCAGCCATCTCTCGGGTTGCTATCCATAATGGCCATGGTCATGGCGAGATGCAGCAAAGACTCGTATCTTGCCGAGGGGAAACAACAGTCATTACTACTGAAGGGATGGCAGTTTATCCATGAGATATATGACCGAACCAATGGCAATTTGTATGATAGCAGTGTTCAGATGAAGCAACTTTTGGTGAACAGAGGCAGAAAGACAGCCAATGATACAGATCATTCCCCGTACCATGTTCTGAAGTCGATGTTAGCATTGGCTGCACATGACGGAGATGTTTCAATGGCCAGAGCTTTGTATTTCAAGTTTGTTTCGTCAATCGCAAAATCCACAGCGGGTGGAGATACTTCATTAGATTTTGATCCCTCGTTTTTCAACTATCTATTATATGCATACAGCAGATTTGATGCTACGAAAGTACCGATTTTGGCCACGTATGATGAGGGCATAGACTTGAGAGCCAAAATCATTAACAGCTGTGACTATACGTACAGCGAAGGAATGCACGATGACGCTAGTAGCGGCACCAGTTTGGTATTGCCATATTTGCCCAAGGTAAATCTGCACACCGAACAAGAGATACTATTGGAAAGTAGAGCAGTCTGGCAATGGCACATCGAAAAGTTCTATACTGCTGGAAACCACAAGGTAAATAACACGTCCAAGAGCATAATCGAAAACTACGAAAACGACATTCAACAGTGCAAAGATATCAGCAATGGGAACTATAAACTGTTTGAACAGAATGTCGCTGTTATGATTGACCACTGGAGAAAGGAGAAGTCTGTTGATTTCAAGCTGTTGAATGAGATGAACTTGGTTTCATTCTTGCACATTGCGCTTAAGATGAATGATTTGAAAGAGTTCCAGTTGAGATTGGAGAAATTCTCGATCTCTGAGGCCGAGATTAAGGAGCTGATCAAGACTGAATTTGAGTTCCAAGACGATTCCGAGAAAGACATGAAGGTGGCTAGAAACAGGTACGAATTGTACTCGTTGAGACATCGTTTATTGAGAGGCAATGAGTTGTACTTGCTTTGCATGAAGGCTGCTTGCCATTTCAAAGATCTTGAATTTGGGAAGAAAATCTGGACAGAGAGAGGTGAGTACAGAAAGACTGCGAATTTCAAGAAATCTCTAGAGGATGTGAAGAACAAAGGGGGCCAACACGATGAATTGTTTGCACGCGAGATCTGCTCGTTGTTCACCCAACTAGGACACTACACAGATGCAATGAGCATTATCCTAGGATCAGAAAAATACATCAATTGGAAGTACAAGGATGTCAAGATGTTGTACCACGAGTTGTTAGAGTTGGAAGATTTTGGCACTTTGAGCACATTACAAAATGTTTTACGGAAGAGTGAAAAGAAATATGATTCAAATTTGAAGAAAATAGACGAGCAGTTGAGCCACTTGGAAATCTGATCTATACTTGTAAATACACACACGCACATATATATATATATATATACACTAATAGAAGACTAAACATATCACGGCAGTAGTAAATCTTCAGGTTTCATATTTCCTTGTAAACTTCTTATTTCCAACTGTAGTCTCTTGACTTCTTTTTTCAAACTTTGATCCATGTATCTGTCCACGTAATATGTTGCACCTCTGTAGGAAGCTGAGCAGAAAATCGTGGTCAAAAACATAGTGGCTGCGGTTCTATTTTGAAACCAGATAGAGCACAACGACATTGTCAATAGTTGGTAGAGATATTGTAGCAAAGTGTACAGTACCATTGGCCAAGGCTCTTTGAAATGAACAATCTCTTTCAAGATAGGAGTTTCTTTGAAAGTGTGTTCTGTTAGATATCTAAAACTTGTCATTCTTTGTTTTGATTTCAATTTTTCTGATTTTTTGAAAGTAATGAAATAATGGTAGAGAATTTGCCAGCCTAAATAGTACAACGAAGTATAGAAAACACTTGATTTCATTGACCATGATGTTTTTTTCGTTCCATTGACATATGTGTTTCTTAAAAGTGCCACGATGGGGAATCTTTCTTCTTGGAAGGCTGTTCCGTCCAAGATATAATGTATCACATAGAGAGTTAGCGGAGGCATTATGTGGATGAAACATGACGTGACTTTATCCATAGAGTGAACAACCAACGAGTTTCTCCAAGTGATCACGGCCCAGCACAGAGTTCCGAAAGTCAAGGCAAACGACGATATGTACAAATCCTTGGAGTTGGGGAAACACCAAATGAACGCCAATACCATGAAATTCACATAGTAGCATAGGTCTGCCATGAAATAGTGTTGTTTGGTCTTGTAGTAGGTGTAAAATCTCAATGGCATCAAAAGAAAAAACACAAAAGTATAGTAGATGTGGAAATATTCAGGGAGCTGTCCCATGATGTATCCTATCAAAAACAAATTCAGCAATGTGGCCGAGTAGAAAAGTTTTTCTAAAGTTGTTGGTTCATCGAAAAAGATGTTTTCGAATTTCGAATCCAACTTGCTCAATTGTTCCTGTATGGTTTTATGTCTCGATTCAAATATATTTTTAGTTTTTTTTGAGATTTTCACCTTATTGTTGAAGAAGATATCTGCTGGAGTAGTATGAAATTTGAAATTTTCAATTGCTTGTGGATCCAAGTACTCGAAAAACTTACGTAGAATATTAATGATTTTTGACGACGACGATGACGATGTCTTGTTTTTTCTCTGACCAATCGAGGGTGACAAAATGGGTATGGTGGAATCGTTGGAATTGGAAGAAGACGATCTGGTCATCGAACTGCCAAAACTCTCTACGGACAGATTGGTGGCCACGTCACCGTCACCAACATCAATGCTGGGGTCCGGTAGATCTAAGCTCAAAGTTCTTTTGCTGTCTCTGTGGTGCTGCTGCGTCATCTGGGTTTGGGTGTGAGAGTATAACAAAGAGAACGGTTATTCTGAGAAAATGTGTGTTTCTTCGTGTCAGAAGCTCTTGGTCAGTTGGTTTGATGATTGCTCTTTCGTTGTTAGAACCAGTGTACGTACCCCTTCAACTCCAAGTGCCCTAAAGATGGCGAGAGCAGATACCTACAAAGGAAGAATCAAAAGAGAGAGAGAAAAAAAAAAAAAAAAACTCAGCATGTGAAAAAAATACTATGAGAAACAAAACTGACAAAGAGACAGATCCAGGATACATCTGGCAATGAGTAATCTATAATTTATTTTAAAAAAATATATCCGATATAGTGGAATGGCTACCATATCACGATTTACTTCTGAAGATCGGGGTTCGACTCCTCGTATCGATGTACTATTATTTTTGCAAAGAGTTACATTTCCATTGTCCCTTTCTCTCTATCTAATTAGTTGCAAATCTACTAAAATGATGATACTAAATAAAAAAATTTCGATTAGTCTTGAAGACGATTAATTTCAAATGGTTAGAACTTTATACTATAATCTGACATCTTAGATAAGCAACAATAGATAGATAGTAGAGATAAATGTGTGTGTGTGTATGCACTTTTCTTTAATTTTTTTATATATATATATAGCCAGTGTATTCCATATTTCAGTTGATAGAAATGATGTATACAACACTGTCATCTGGTTGTCTCAAGTTACAATTGGAAATCTAGCAACATGATATTGTGGGATACAAAAAGGCTAAATGGGTCCTATTTGACTCCAACACACATCATGCAACCGTATAGAGTCTCTCAAAAAAAAAAACGTCAAGGGTTATATGTTTTACTATGCCTGCTAGATCTAAGAAGAAGAAGAAGTAGAAGAATAAGGGTCTTCGGGTGGCAACTCTCAACGCTATGCAGTACGGGTGATTAATGGATGTGTCTTGGAAACACTTTGGCTTACAATTTGTCTGGAAAATTATAGCGATTTCTTGTCAGGTTATTTATTAACAAAAAAAATACGTATGTGTGTATATTTTACGGAGCTTTACAGATATACATATATATATATATACATACTCTTAACTTAGGGCTCGAGTAAGTAATAATTAACAAGAGTGTACTCTCTAAAAAAACGGTAATGCCAATCTTGAATAGTGTATATCTGCATACGGTGTCCTTAATATTAACAATTTCTAACTTTGTAATGCTCATTCATTCATTCGATCAATAACACTACCACACGCATCACATATATGCAAATAACCACTATAATACTCCACCAATTGAAAATAAGCTAGCGTATCACGTGCATGCTAGAAATACACAAAAGAGGGTAACACATTTGTTCAATAGTGAATAACGTTTCTTTTTTCCTTTTCTTTTTTTTTTTTGTTTCTGTTCCCTTTCTCTTCCGCTAACTGAACAGAAAGTGCGATGTGAAGTGATGAGACGATATGTGTTGTGAATATTTCAACGTGTAGGTGCAGATAGTAGGGACGATCTTTTCATTTTTCAAGCAAAGAAACAAATCAACAACAATACCCACGACAGGACAGGAAAAAAAAAGAAAGAAAGAATGGTTTTGAAATCTACATCTGCAAGTGATGTTTCCGTGTACCAGGTGTCTGGTTCGAACGTGGCTAGATCTTTACCTGATTGGATTGCTAAAAAGAGAAAACAATCTCTTAAAAACGATTTGGATTTCCAAAACAGAGTTGAGTTGATTCAGGATTTTGAATTCAAAGAAGCGTCCAATAAAATCAAAGTCTCTCCAAATGGGGAATTTGCAATGGCCACAGGAACTTATAAACCGCAAATTCATGTTTACGATTTTGCCAATTTATAGATGAAATTTGAAAGACATACAGATGCAGAAAATATTGATTTTCTAATTCTTAGTGATGACTGGACCAAATCGGTTCATTTACAAAACGACAGATCCATTCAGTTCCATAACAAGGGTGGAATCCACTACTCCACTAGAATTCCTAAATTCGGTAGATCTTTGACGTATAACCAATCCAACTGTGATCTTTATATTGGTGCTGCATCCAATGAACTGTATAGATTGAACTTGGACCAAGGTAGATTTTTGAATCCTTTCAAATTGGATCCAGAAACAACAGGTGTGAACAGTGTTTCCATCAATCCAGTTCATAATTTGATTAGTGTTGGTTTGGAAAATGAACCGGTTATAGAGTTTTGGGATCCAAGAGCAAGATCGAGAGTCTCTAAACTGACAATTCATAACGATTTGGTGTCGCAATCCGAAAACAACACATCTGATATAACAGCCACGTCTTTCAAAAACGATGGTTTGAATTTTGGTTGTGGTACTTCAAATGGTTATTCATTCTTGTACGATCTAAGACAATCTCAACCATACCAAATCAAAGATCAAGGTTATGGTTTCGAAATCAAAAAAATCATTTGGTTGGATACGTTGGACGACGAAAACAACTCAAAGATTTTGACATGTGACAAGAGAATTGCCAAGATTTGGGATCATCAAACCGGTAAACAATTTGCTAGTATGGAGCCAAATGTCGACATCAACGATATCGAGCACATCAAGGGATCCGGAATGTTTTTCACTGCAAACGAGGGGATTCCAATGCATACTTATTATATTCCTAACTTGGGACCTGCACCAAAATGGAGTTCATTCTTAGACTCCATAACTGATGAATTAGAAGAAAAACCAAATGACTCGATTTACAGTAACTACAGATTTATCAGTAAGGATGATGTCAAGAAATTGAACATTGTTCACTTGATCGGTTCAAAAGTCTTGAGACCTTATATGCATGGGTTCTTCATCAACAACGAACTATACGATAAATTAGCATTAATTTCGAATCCAGATTCTTTCAAAGATGCAAGAGAAAGAGAAATTCGTAAAAGAATCGATAAGGAAAGAGAATCTAGAATCAGATCGTCGTCCTCAGTTACAAAACCAAACAAAGTTAAAGTCAATAAGAACTTGGTGGACAGATTGGCTGTTAAGAAGGGTGAGAAAACCATTGAAAATGTGTTGAAAGATGACCGTTTCAAAGAGATGTTTGAAGATGACGATTTCCAAGTTGATGAAAATGACTACGATTACAAACAATTGAACCCAGTGAAATCTATCAAAGAAACCGAAGAAGGTGCAGCAAAGAGAATTAGAGCCTTGACGGCAGCTGAAGAGTCCGATGAAGAAAGAATCTACAGCAAACACAAGGGTAAAACCCACTACGAAAACGACGACGATTCCGAAAACTCTTCGGAGGACGATGACGAAGAAGACGACGATGAACAGGAAATGACTGAACAACAGAAAAGAGAAATCAAAAAACAGATGGATGTCATCAAACGTAAGAGAGAAGAGAACGAGAAATACCAACTAGAAATGAACGCCTCAACCACCATCAACAACAACAATAGCAGCTCGAACAAACAAAGTATACAGGATGCATCTTTCGGTCAACAGGTTGCCAAACAACAAAAAGCATTTGAAACAAAGAAAGCGGACTCGAAGGACTCTATTTTGAGAAGAAACCACTTTGGAGAAGCGGAATTGACCTTTGTTCCAAAGAAACCAGAACAAAAGAAAAAGAAACCACAACAACAAGTGTCTTTCGAAAACAACGACGACGACGACGACGATGATGAGGACGCAGAAAAGAAAGATAACGGGAGAACCCAGCAGAGATACGATAACAGAAGAAGAGCAAGTAAGAACGCGTTCAGAGGTATGTGATCGGGGCTCTTGAGATAGACCAATTGAAAAGAACTGCATGTAGGTTATTTGTATAAACATTTTTTAACATTTTTTTATTTATTTTCCTAATTGTCTCTCTTTCTTTAATCATTTGCCCTTGTACTGTTTGTGTCGCCACGGTCTAAATGTCCAACCGCGCATTCGCGACGCGTACTTTTTTTTTTTTTGTTTTGTTTTGTCAGAAATTGGTGTTTTTCTCTTTTTAATCACTTTTCCCATGGAAGATATCTTACTAAAAGGTTGCTATTGATATGATATCTGAAGATATTGTCAGTTATGATTAGAACAAGATACAGAAGACACAATCATAATCAAAACACACCACCACCACTAGTTAGCAAACCATGGGGATCAAAAAAATGTTAGGTATCAGACCTCCAAAAGAAATGACAGATGAAGAAAACCGTGAATACTTGATGGATGCCGGAGTGGCAGTCAAGAACCCCAAGAAGAAGAAGAGAGAAAAGTTCTCAGCGTACGGAATAATGGGTGGAGACAGGCGGTTTGAAAAGGCGTATGCTCCGTCTGGGTATGAGCAGCATGCTAGACCAAACGAGGCTCAAGAGGACGACGGTGACGATTTGAATAAATCAGTAGTTGACTACAGAATGGATGATGGCAGAAGCAATCCGTATGGAAACACGCCGTCAAACTCAGATTCCTACAACAACTCCGGAAATCCATACGAGAGATACAGCAATGCCGGTAGTGCGAATCCATACGAAAGAACGGCTACATCGGCTAATGCGTTCAGTCCGCCTATTGAAAAGAGTTCTGGCAACAACGATCCATATTCTGGGAACACCAATGGTGAGGGCAATCCGTATTCCAACAGTGGACCAAGTGGGGCTTATGGCGGTAGCGCTCCTAATCAAAACGGTAGCTCTCAGGGCATGCCAAGACCTCAGCGCGGAGATATCGCCGGTGGCAGAACTGCTAATGGCGGAAATCCTTTTGGAAGAAGAAACACTCGTAACAATGGATTTTCCGATGGCAACGTGGCACCATCTTCCGACAGAATCAGCGGATCGTCCCCCAGAATCCCTGCCTCTGCGAAGTCTCCATCATTAAATCCTTACTCGAACATGAGCAACAACGTTTTCGACACGAGCACTTCTACATCCTCCAGCACAGTTGCCAGTCCCGGAGATGCTTATCAAAACAGCAAAATGACTCCTTCAGATACGTTTGATTTTGAGAACGGTCCTGGTGCGTACAGACAAGGACAAAACGACGACGATCTGAATGCCGCTCCCAGACAGTCCATGTACGGAGGTGGGAATTATAACGATGACGATTTAAATGCTTCCATATATGAAAACGGAAACGACGAATACACAGACGAACCGTACGACGATTCCAAAGGTTATAAAACATTTGAAGAACTACAGCACGAGGAACAAGCTAAACAGCAGGTCTTGGAGGATGAAGAAGTGGATGAAATCAAACAGAAAATCAGATTCACCAAGCAGTCTTCAGTGGCCTCGACCAGAAACACGTTGAAGATGGCACAAGATGCTGAAATAGCAGGTATGAATACCTTGGGTATGTTGGGGAACCAAAGTGAAAAGATGAACAACATCGAGGGGAATCTAACACTAATGAAGGTCCAAAACCGTACAGCAGACGATAAAGTGAAAGAGTTGAAAAAACTGAACCGTTCTGTCTTTGCAATACACGCATCGAATCCATTCACCAGCAAGAGAAGACTAAGAGAACAAGAAGAAAAAATCAAGACACAGCGTATGCAGGACTAGATAATGCAACAAGACGTGGACCACGAACTATACAGCTCCACAAGACGTATTGGTGATGCATTGGACGACGCCAGCAGAGGAGACGAGATCAAAGAGCGTTATCAGAGAAGAGAGGCACTAGAGAGATCCAAGAGATACCAGTTTGAGAATAACGAGGAGGATGACGATATGGAGCTTGAAATGGATAAAAATTTGGACAAGATTGCAGCTATTAGTTCTCGTTTGAAAAAACTTGCCATTGCCACGGGTGAAGAGGTCGATAAGCAACAGGTCAGAGTAAGAAACATCGAAGAAGACACCGATGACCTGGACATCAAGATCCATTTGAATACACACAGGTTGCGTGATATATAGTAGTTGAATTATCTATCTATATAAATTAGCATACAAAAAAGTATATATAAAAAAAAAATGATGGGTAAAAAATGAAAAAATAAAAAAAAAGAAAAAAAGATTGAGTTTAAGACCTTATTTGGAAAGGTGTGTTAATGCGAATTGTTTTATGATATGTTGACGTGTGTGTGTGTGTTTCGTTGAATGCTATTTTATGACTCGATAGAGTTTATGTTATGTGTAAGGTTTTCGATATTTTTTTTTTTTTTTCGTTTTTGTTTGTATGAACATCAAATCAATCAGGAGGAGGAGGAGGAATGATATGTATCAGACATTCGTTCTATAATGGTATGTATATTTTTTTTTTTTTTAATTTTTTGGGTAGCGGTGTTTTTATTTTTTAAACATGAGTGGGTAGCTAGTTAATCGTCTTTAATCAATTGACTAAATGTGGTTTTCGTTAAGCCAGATTTTGTAGTTGTTTTCACAAACTTCGTCGTTTAAATATTGATGAGAATTCCCATTATTATTATTATTATTAGTAGTAGTAGTAGCAGAAGCAATATTGTGATATCTTAGTGTTTCGTTACTAATTTGTTCAAACAACGAGACGTATTTCGGAGAACATTGGTCAGTAGGTGAGTAAGTTTGGAATGAAGAGGCGGCAGAAAAATCCATATTTGGTTGTGCAGCAGGAAAAATATTTGTACCGGTATTTTGTTCTTGATCCAGTTGGAAAAAATCGTCTTGCAGATCAGAGATGCTATCCAAGGCATTGTAAGTGTAGCTAATCGGAGACAACATTTGGTTTTGCTCTTGTTGTTGTTGTTGATCCGATTCAATTTTGTTTACAGAATCATAAGCATAGTTGTAATTATACGATTTTTCAAAATCTTTAACTTCTTGACAAGTTTTCCTCATTTGATCTTTCAAAGTACATTGATCACTACAGTATAGGATCTTCTGATTTTGATTATAGGAAATGGTTGAAATGGTTGCAGTAGCAATAGCATTGGTGGTAGTGGTGGTTTCAGTGGTTATAGGATGAGATGGAATCAATTGATCGCAATATATGCAGTAGTCAGGAAAAGCAGTTAGAGATGACATTAGGGTGTTGCTATTTGTGTCTTGTTGTTGTATTCTTTACTCAATCTGTTTGTTTGAGTTGTTCTTATTCTCTCTTTGTGTGTGTATATATATATATATATATATATATATGTGTAATATCTATTTCAATATTATCTCCTATATTTGTTAGGTGTTTCAAAATCAATGGCTCTTTTTGAAACTTTTCACTTTGCAATAGTATTTGAATTAAAGCGCACGGATGTTGGGGTTTCCTATACGGTTTCCTTTATTTAAAAGAGAGGGGTGTACAGTTGAAGAAGGAGGGCAATATTATTATAATATAAAACATGTAGCAATATATTGATTCCAAACGAACGAAGAAACATACATGCATCTATATTTATATATTAAGGGAGTAACAAGTAAAACCATCAACATGTTTGTTTCTTGTTAATAATAGTATCATATATATTAACACATACACACATTCAAAACAAACAAACAGATGCAATGATTAGCAAGTAAACGGCGAAGAGAGTGCTAGTTGATCTGGACCCAATGTAATCCTCGAACTATTGCAGAGAGAGCCCATCTCCACATTAATATTGTTGAATTGTCTATATATTCATTGATTAAAAAATAAAAAATAAAAAATCAAAGCAATGTAAATGAAAAAGCAATTTTTAACCTTTTTTTTATTATTATTGTTATTATTATTGTTATTATTGTTATTACTACTGAACTGATAACCTGTAAAGACCATCATTCAGTTGATTAAACCGTAGAGTCAATCAGAATTAACGAATCCTGTGTTCCAAATTGTTCCAAAATTCTCTAATAATAACCTCAACAATCAATCAATCAAACACATGTTGTTCAAATTGGTATTAATAGTAGCATAGTCGAGGGGCTTTTTGAGGTAACGTATCCGAAAGAGTTGAAACATTCAGTGTAACGTTGCACAGTTTAGCATTGTTTACAAAAGAGATGCAGAAAAAAGAAACGTGCAACAAAAAATTATTTACATCCCACACGGCAAAACAAAAAAAAAACAAAAACAATGAAAAAATTGTGTCAACGACTGATTCTGGGGGTGATGAAAGGTGCGCGTGCAAAGTAATAACAGGTGATGATGGAGATGAAGAGTTCGAGACAATGCACAGAGAAGGAGGAA
>PTXO01000076.1:0-44613 GCA_003020785.1 Hanseniaspora gamundiae
TTTTTATTTTTTTTTGCATAGACAACCAATCAATGAGCCATGACAACTGATTAATACACTATTAGAGCAAGATGTGATATTCCTAGAGAGAACAGAACAGTACGATAAATGGACAGTCCATCATGGAATCGTAGATAATCGGGTTACAAGAACTTTCATTATATACATATAAATTTTTCCATTTTTTATTATTATTTGATATATCTGCTTCCAACACAAATCGGAAGTATAGTGGAAACCTCTGCAATCTGGCCACCCAATAATGGTTAATACAGAGAAGGAAAATGGAAACTATAGTAATGCCAACATAAGTGACAAAACAACGGATCATTTTAGAAGCGGAGCACAGGTTCCCTTTGTTCATTCCTTCATTGCAGGGTCATGCAGTGGAGTAGTGGCAAGAACCGTGACTGCACCACTTGACATGTTGAAAATCAAATCTCAGTTGATTCCCAGAACAACAGCAACCTCGCGATCTCAAACCAAATTGTTGAAATTGATCAAAACAGTTTACCAAGAGAGCAACGGTATCAGAGCCTTTTACCGCGGGAACGTTCCTGGTTTGTACATGTATATTATATATGGGAGTGTACAATTTTCCTCATATTCATTTTTCAATTCAAATATACGATTTTCCCATAATGACTTGGTACAGAGTTTTATAGTCGGTGCTCTAAGTGGTGTTTGTTCCAGTATAGTTTCGTATCCTTGTTATATTGTTAGAACACGGTTTGTAGCCACTACAAGGACTACTCATACACAGAATCTATCTACATGGGAAACTTTGAAAAACATTTGGATCCATGAGGGGAAACTCCAAGGAATATTCAAAGGTTGTTCCAGTTCGGTGGTTTCCATTGCCATAAACACATCGATAATGTTCTCGGTATACGAAAGCTTGAAAATACACTGTGATAACCATAGAGATGCGGTATATTCATACTATTTGGACAAATGTTCATCTTCGATAACAGGTGTGGTGTACAAGACAGTGACTTTCCCCTTGGAAACGGTGCGCAGAAGAATCCAAGTAATGTCATCCAAAGACCTAATGTCATTGACGAATTCCCCCAAGGATTTCCAAATATACCAGGCCAGGAAAAGTTTCCTCAATATCATGTACCACATGTACCAGAGAGAAGGTATACGAACATTCTACCAGGGTCTAACTGTCGGCTTGTTGAAAAGTGCACCAACAACAGCAATTTCCATATCTGTTTATGAATGGACTCTTCAACGGCTTACGTAAGGTATGTATGTACTTATCTACGAACAATGTGTATATGATTTGCCTTCTCCTCTTTTTTTTTAAAAAGATCGAGTAGCAAAAGAGAAGAAAAAAAACCCAAAGAAAAAAAAAAAACTGAAAAAAAATTCAACATGCAAACATAAAACTTCGAGAATTGAAATTATTCTTCACACACACACACCGAAATTGAATTGAGATACATCCTGAAGTGATAAAACAGAACAACAAGACCACAAAACCACAAGACAATGAGCAAACTATCCACTACCACGACCAAGACAGTCACGTCCAAAGACGTCCTATACTATATTCCGAATTTGATCGGGTACTCCAGAGTGATCACCATGGTGTTGTCGCTCTTCCTAATGAGAAACCATCCTTCGTACACCACTGTTGTGTATGGGATCAGTTGTCTGTTGGATGCCCTGGACGGTACCATGGCACGTAAATACGACCAGTGCAGTTTGTTTGGGGCTGTGCTTGATATGGTGAGTGACAGAAGCACTACTGCGTGTTTGATCTGTTTCCTATGCTGTGTTTATTTCAATACCATGCCTATCTTGGTACCAGTATTACAAATCTTAAATGCCATTGATTTGAGTAGTCATTACATGCATATGTACGCCACTTTGAACTGTACAAAGGAAACAACACACAAGAAAATCGAAAAGGAACAGTGGTTGTTAAATCTATACTACAGTAAGAGAAGTGTTTTATTTATTGTTTGTGCTTTTAACGAAATTTTTTATTTGGCTTTGTACTGGTACTCTTTTGAAGAATATGCTCGTATGGGTAAAATTACATTGATCATTTGTCTACCTGGTTATATCTTTAAACAAGTGGCCAATGTTGTTCAAATGAACAGAGCCGCACTGCTTTTGGCCAACAAAGATGCCAAAGACGCCAATGCAAGAAAGAGCTCCTAGAGTGCATACACATATTACCAATATATATATATATATATACATACATACATTATAACATAAAGGCATTGGAGATTAAACCACTTATGGACATATGGTACTGTTCGGGAGTTACACTCCTCCCCCCGTCTTACCTGCTTTGATAATCGAAACCATACCTTTGAGTATACCTCTTAATTAGGGAATTTACTGGAGAAAGCACTAATTGATAAAAAAAAAACATGTTCATCAGAAAAACAAGGCAAAAAAAAAATAAAAAAACCGTTCGGATCTCCTATTAAGGGAGGGGTAAATGGAGATGCTTAAGTACCCCTCGATCAAAAATTTTATTAAAAATAGTTCGATAATAATTATTATTACAATTGCAGAGGGAAATTTTGTATATAAAGAGCCGATGTCTCTGTCTCAGATTGATTAAAATAACAAGGAGAGTTAAGACAAAAACCAACATATAAACAAAATCTTATTACAAATGTCTATTCCAGAAAAACAAAAAGGTGTTATTTTCTATAAAAATAACGGTGAATTAATCTATACAGATATCGACGTTCCCAAACCCAAACCAAACGAACTATTGATCAACGTCAAGTACTCCGGTGTTTGTCACACAGACTTGCACGCTTGGAAGGGAGACTGGCCCCTTGATGTCAAGTTGGACCCGTATTTGGTTGGTGGCCACGAAGGTGCTGGTGTTGTTGTTGGTATTGGGTCAGAAGTGAAAGGCTGGAATCTCGGCGACTATGCAGGTATAAAATGGTTGAACGGATCGTGTATGAACTGTGAAGAATGCGAGTTGGGTAACGAATCCAACTGTCCACACGCAGATCTTTCCGGGTACACGCACAACGGGTCCTTCCAACAATACGCTACTGCAGATGCCATTCAGGCTGCTAAAATTCCTAAAGGTGCGGATCTTGCCGAGATTTCACCAATCTTGTGTGCAGGGATCACTGTTTACAAAGCTATCAAGTCTGCACATTTGAAACCGGGCCAATGGGTAGCTATAAGTGGTGCCTCGGGTGGGTTGGGATCCTTAGCCGTACAATACGCCAAGGCCATGGGTCTAAGGGTCTTGGGAATCGACGGTGGCGAGGGTAAAGAAGACTTGTTCATGAAATGTGGTGGTGAAACTTTTGTGGATTATACGAAGGAGAAAGACATCCCAGGGAAAATATTGCAAGTCACCAACGGAGGTGCGCATGGAGTCATCAACGTTTCTGTCTCTGAGATGGCCATTGAACAATCCACCCACTATGTCAGAACAAACGGGACTGTTGTGTTGGTTGGGTTGCCTGCTCACGCAGTATGCAAGTCAAGTGTGTTTGACCAAGTGGTCAAATCTTACAAGATTGTCGGTTCTTATGTCGGTAATCGTGCTGATTCAAGAGAGGCTATTGATTTTTTTGCCAGAGGATTGGTTAGATCGCCAATTAAAATTGTTGGGTTGTCTTCACTACTAGACATTTTTGAAAAAATGGAAGCTGGTAAAATCTTGGGTAGATACGTTGTCGACACGGCTTGTTGAATTCACTATATATATATATATATATATATGAAGCCTTTTTATATTCTATTTTTCATATCATCTCTCTATGAGTTTTACCGTATTTCACACATTCGCTAGTCAATACATCACTTACACATTTGATGGATGATTGAAACATTTGCCTGCTGATCACTGGCGACCTACGCGTGATTGTGTTTTCATCAATTTTCTTGGATTTGTACGCCATGATGATAAAGTTTAGCAAGCCCTTGATAATCACCCTTCTTGTTCTGTAGTCTGCCTTAGATGTTAGCACGGTCATGTAGTCGTTGAAAACTCCAGTCTGTGGGTCCTGCTCGATGACATCCCATGTGCATATGGAGTTTGGATTTAAGACGTTGTATCCGCCACAGAGTTTGTTTTCCCTGCTCCACCCTATAATGTCCATTCCAAAGTCCATACCGGGGATGATCATATCCTGTGTGTATATTCCGTGACTCTCACTGTAGAGTATCAATGCCGGCCTGTAGAATCGTTCCCCACACCCACAATTGTCTAAATGGGTCTTGGCGAATGTCACCCATAGGTTGACATTTTGTAGGTCAGGGACTGCACTACTTGGAAGCTTCACCATTTGAGTTCCACCTCTGATAGCAGCTAAAGCGTTGAACGGCTCATCCGAATCTTTGAAATCAGCCAATGCATACACTGTCTTGTAATTGTCAAACACAAAAGCACACTTCCCATCATTCAACGAGCACTTTAGAATATTTAAAGGATTGTATTTGTATATGAACCTTATGAAGCCTTTATTTACGGAAAGCACAGACGTACTTGCCAGTTCATCTTCTTTCAAGAAAAAGGGTGTCCAGTTTTTTTCCATGTATTCAGGATCTCCATTATTATTAATGGTGAATTTGATCTGTTTGTTTTTGGATCTCAAGGGGTAATATGCGTGCATGTAGCGATTGCCATCGGCAGTGGCCATGTTGAACAAGACTAGGGGCTCCTCGACAGGCAACTCTTTTAAAATAATACGTGGATCTTCTACACCGGCCAGCCAAACACTTTCGTCTACATCCATATCAACGTCGATAAAGTTGGGGAATTTTACCGAGTACTTGTTCATGATATTGGTGATTCTCTGCTGGGCAATTTGAGGGTCTCCATAACTTGCGTTTACCCTTTCATTTGCATATCTTCTCAAAGAATCAGTATTCTGAGTGGCCCATTTGGGCAATCCCGATATATCGTTATATAGCAATCGTTCATTTTCTACTAGGTGCCAGTTTCGATCGTACAAGTCCATTTTGCCAAAGGAGCAACGAACCATTGTAAGTGACCCGGAGGGAGCGTACATGTACCTTGTCACGACCAAGTATCTCTCCACACCAGCCAACCAAACAGCACTCGATCCAAATTGAAACCATCTTTTTTGCACGGTTTCCAACTCACTTTGATCTTCAAGCTCATCAGGAGCACTGAGCCACGGCTTATAGTCAGGGAAGCGGTTCAACAACAACTGCCGGCCTGTTGTGAGTTGCTGAACCCCTGCGTAATCTTGATTCAAATCTGTTTCCCAGAATTCAATGGTTCCTGGAATTTCATACAAACTGCACCGAGATAGGTGTTTGTCAAGAGTCATGTTTTGGTTCCATTGCGTTTCTTGTTGCTCTTCTAGTGACATTTGGGTGACAAACCCAGTGATATTGAATTTTTTGTACTTGGAAGGCATTTTGCTCAGGTTCCAGTCTATCACGGCCGGAGCTGTTCCGATTGTTTTTGGAATTTTGTCGTGTTTGATATTTGAAAGCAAACGTGCGTTTGTAGCCATTTCGTGTTTTGATCTTGCTATTTTAAAAGTGGGGCTTCTTGTTTTTGCATCTTTGATGTGAACAAATAATGTGCATACCAGTAGAAGAAGTATAACAGGTGTGATGATTTCCCTTCTGTTGATCGTTGGTAGCATTCGATTTTTTTGGTTTGTCTTTGCTTTATCTGTGCTAATGATTTGATCAGTTGATTTTTTCATGGATTCGTATATGTACTTTCACAATTATTGATTAAATCTGTGCAGTGATATTGTCACTTTTTATCAATTAGTGCTTTAGCGAACGCGCATCAGGATTATAAAATCGGGAAAGAAAGGGAAAAGGTAATTTGATTAATGAACAAAAGCAATGGGAAACAACAACAATATAAACCATGTCTGTTTATCTGAAGACTAATGGATCTGAGCAAAAAACGGGTTATGTATTGGTCCAAAGATGTGGCGATTGGTTAAAGCACACAATCAATGTATGTGCGAGAATATTGAGAAACAGCAGATACGTGAGATTGAAGAGTATCAGTTTTACTGTCTTGCTCAGTTTTTGTATCGTTTTGATAATCGCATTGTTGTGTTTCTTTAAGAACGTCCTACTTGGCGTTGTTCACATACCAAACGGGGAATTAGATATAGTGGGGTTTGATTGTGTTTTCAGTTCCTCAAGAACTAATTTACAAATCGATAGTGATTATAATTTGAACGTATTCAAGTATTTCAAAATGGCACCACAAAAAATGGAAATACCTAGAATTCCGAGAAACGTTACACATATTTTTGAAATCCACGATGTTTCTTGGAATCACAGTATTGAATATGAAATCATTGGAAGCCCTTTCAGTTTTAATAAATCAAAGTACAAGACTGCATTCGGTGTTGATTTGCACACCCAAGAGTGGAAAGTATTACTCAAAAAATCTATTTGGCTTCCCTTTGAAAACGTCTTTCTAGTGGTTTCGGCAATTGAGCTGAACACACTCAAAGAAGAAGAAGAAGAAGAAGAAGAAGAAGAAGAAGAAGAAGATAAAGAGAAAAGATGGTTTTTATGGATGCAGATGTTTGATGAAACAAGAGAAGAAATCATTAACAAGAGATTGATTTACAAAGATTTTTTGCACGGAGAGTATGCTGATTCTCTTTTAATTAACGAGTTGGGCGATTTTCTCAAATTCATCGATGAACAACATGGTTTTAAGAACTGCGATTATTACCAAAAAGACAGACAAGAGTTTGACCGATGTTTGGTGAACTCATTGCAGAAAACTCCCGACACGTTTGACAGCGAGAAACACGAGATATTGGACAACTATAGCGTGAGGTTCCCATTTGTTTGGGAGATCCCGGGAAACAGCAATGAGTTTGATTTCAAGTTGGTTGTTGATGAGATGAGTAATGATGTGCATGTCTTGGCAAGCTGTCCTGAGGGAACATATGACCTCGATATCCTACACGGTTCAGTAAACGAGCTTTCAGTGCAGCACAAACATGTGACACAACCCATTTTATCCAATGGGGTTTTATATTTCCCAGACACTTTTACCAAGTGTTTGCTCTTGGACGGGTATTGTTACACAAGTGGAGAGACCATCTTTACGAATCACACAGTACTTGGTAATTATGTTCGAATTCAATCAAAGAACAAAGTAAATTATTACATGGGTATAGTGCAAGACGAGTTGATAGAAAATAGTCTTGGCATTGTTTTAATTGATTCTGACTATTCGCATCACGAGATCAAGTTGGCATTGTTTCCCATGGCACAACGCGTAGAAAGTACCATGAGCATACCATTTGTATCAAACAATAAGATATGCATACACACATGGACAAACGAAGAAGATACCCTGTTCATTTGCATAAACGATTTCCAGTTTATAATCAATAAATTATTCGTTTAATCTATGTTTAATAATATCACTTGCACGTGTAAATACTGTTACTCCGAGATTAGTTTTTTTTCTCTGTCTCTCTTTCTTTTTTATATTTCCAAATCTCTCTCTCTCTCTCTCTCAAAAATCATAAAGACATTGGGGATTTTTTTCTTCTTCCCTCCATAATAAACATACCTGGTCTATCGTTTAAATGAGGAGTTCGAACAAAATATATATATAACAAAAGGACTACAAGACAAAGATGTTTACAGAGATTGTGTTGAGGATATTGAGTATCCCCAAGACGGAATTGTACAGTACCAAAGTAGAACCTTTTCTTTTCAAAACACTAGAGGAAACAGGTTTCCTATCGAGTACATATGTTTCATCAATCTATCAAATTATCAATGTTGCTATTGCATATCATTTATTATATTTAACATCTGCACATGTAATCTATCCAATATTCAACAAATGGAGAATATCCAAAGCAACAACCGAACAAGAAAAGAATGAATTGAAAAAAACATTGGAAACATCAAAAAATCAACAACAAGTAGCTATGCATATAGTATCTTTTTTACAATCTGTGATTATATTAGAACTATGTTGGACAGCATTTTTCAAATATCAAGAATACTATTTATGCATAACACCATGGATAAATTATAAAAAAACCGTTGTAGAATCATCAAATATTAGATTATTTGGGAACACTTATGAAAATAATATTGTATGTGTAATGGCATGTGGATATTTTTTATGGGATATCTTCATTTCCATGTATTGTTCCACTTTACCATTTGTTATGCATGGAATAGTATCATTTACAGTATATTCCATTGGATTACAACCTTTTATCAACTATTATGCATGTATTTTCCTTTTTTTCGAATTGAGTAATCCATTTTTAAATTTAAGATGGTTTGCTATAAAATATGATATTAATAAATCTGGTAAAAATAAATTATTAAATATATTTCTTAAATTAAATGAATTAGTTTTTGTTATTGTTTTTTTCCATTGTAGAATATTATGGGGATTATTACAAATTACTCTATTGGTATATGATTTTTGGTTACAATGGAATGATAAAAGAATGAATGTTATATATGCTGCAATTATTATTTCAGGAAATGCATTGTTGAACTGTTTAAACATATATTGGTTTTCCACAATGATCAAGATTGCCTGTTCTAAATTGAAGAGTACTAAGTCCAAGAGTGACTGAGTGAGATAGTGTCTATGTATTGTATATATGTATTGTTTGAATATTGTTTGTGTATAGTATAGTGTAATATACGCATCACGTGCCGTAACAATAATTATTTGCAACACCAACATCCACTCACGCACGTATAACCGATATCGGAGTTATACCCATAACCCATAAGAACATCATCCTATACAGAAACCTATATCACCAGCTTCCAGATAAAGCATCATCATCATCATCATCACTCCTATAGTTGATTTCCATTCCATAAAGCTCACCACATTTTTTCTTTTAAATTGAATTATTTGAAGAAATGTATATTTAAACCAAAACCACACAGGTTCCTGAATCTGCACCTGTGCAATTAACCCATCTATCCCAACAATAAAATAGAGAGAGAGAGAGAAAGAGAGAGAAAGAAAACAAAAAAACAGCATGTGATTTCCATATTAAAAAACCGGACTCTTGTGTTTTTTTCATCTCTCTACCTGATTTCTTATCTCGTCGTTAAAGAAATAACGGATAGACAAAAATACAAAAATTTAAAAAGGAAAAAAAAAAACAAAAAATAGTACATGTGTTACCCTCATATTAGAAACTGTCTACGTATATCCACGCATTTGTTATACACTACAATTCACTACACTACAATTCACTACAGGTAAGAGAAAAAAAAAAAGAAAAGAATATCCGAATGTTCTTTTAATTCTCTCATAAATGAAAAAGACCGACAACAGACCAACGGATATAATCATACGCACACACGATGAGAGTCCGAAAAGACCGAAGATAAGAGAAGAAAAAAAAAAAAAGATGACAATAACAAAAGAACAAAAGATTGAGATTAAAAAAAGAGAAAGAAAGAAAGAAAAAAGATAAAAAAGTTAATTTCTTTTTTTAGTGGATTCTCCACTTTGATTTGTTTACATTTTTGTTTTCAGTCGTTGTCCGAGAATAAAGGTGTGGGGGTAGAATAAGGAGATGAAAGAGAAAGAGAAAGAGGAAGGGGGTGTGTGCGGGTGTATATAGTGGATATACATAAATTGTTCTAGGCTGAGTAGTTTGAGTAGGCTGAGTAGGCTGAGCAATAGACTCAGTGGTAGACTGTAGAATCAGATGACTCAACGAAAAAACCCAAAAATTTATATAAATATTTCAAAAAAAACGCACAACAAAACCGAGAATAGGCTGAACGATTAGGCAGAGTGATTAGGCAGAATGAATGAGCCAAAAGAGAAAGAATGTGTTTAACAAAAAAATGTGAAAAATGTAGTAAAATGTGAAAAATTGAGCCAATAGATGGATAAAGGGTAATATAAAAATGATAGTACCGTTTTTATAGAACAATACGTGAGATACTTCTATTAATACTTTTTATTAACAACTACTACTATATTTATAATGAACTATATATATATACAGATATATATACAGATATATATACAGATATATACAGATATATATACAACTTCAATCGATGTGGAAATCGATTACATCTTGAAATATATACGTCTTCTCCGAAATACAAATAGAAGAAACAGAAAGCCCCCCCCCCAAGGAATGGATCAAAAATACTATACAGATCATGGATCAACAACCGATCTGTCTAGCATTCACAGTAATAATAATAGTAGTAGCGCTTTGCCTACACTAACCCGTGTTACTAGTTATACCAATTACAATACAAATACTAATAAAGTACTTCCAAAGACCGATTTTCATTCTCCATTTCATATTGCTGAACCTACTCCAAGAGGTACTGCTTTGGGGTATGTTCCTTCGGTGAATACTACAACTACAACGACTACAACGACTACAACTACTAGTGGTGATGGTATTAGTAGTACCGGTGGTGGTAGTAGTAGTAGTAGTAGTAGTAATACAAAGGGTAACGGTATTGGTACTAATTCAATAGGGAAATCTCTGTCTAGTCCTGCTCTAAACCTTAAAGCTGCTATATCACTGCCTGCTAAACAAAAATTGAAATTGAAAAATTTAGTCGGTAGTGCTACTGGAAGTGGGAAATCTAATGGTAATATGCATTCTACTTCACTTGATTCTTTAGACTATGATGAAGACGATGAAGATTCAGAACATTACAATGAAGACGGTACCACAAAAATCACTACTACATCTTCTCAATCTAATGAATATCCAACAACTATTATAGTTGATAGATTTATTAAATGGAAAAAAATATTAAAAGCTTTAATTTCTTACTTTAGAGATGTTTCATTGGCACAAGAACAGTTTGCCAGAATCAACAACTATTTGAAAAATAACGTCAAATTTGGTAATTTGTTACCAAACGTTTTGGATAATGGAAGTATTATAATGGGTACTACTACTACTACTAGTACGAGTGGTGGTGGTGGTGCTGCTGCTAATAGTAATTCTGCATTGTCTGCTTCTTCTACAGCAGTGGAAGAAGAGTTGTTGCAAAGACCTTCCATTACAAAAGCCAAGAGAAATTCGTCCAGCTCTTTGAAAAGTGTCTCTTCGGATACTTCATATGATACAGATATGCCAGGTGGACAACCGTTGACTGTTAATACAGGTGACTATTTGCCCTTTGGTTCAGGTTCCATTCAAGATTTACAAATTATCTTGAAAAAATATCATATGTCCTTGGCACAAAAACAATACGAATCTTCAAAAGAATTGGATACCAAGATCATTCCAAGATTGGAAGATTTGAAAAAAGATTTATCGATAAAAATTAAAGAAATTAAAGAGTTGCACGACGATTTCAAAACAAACATCAAAGAACACGTTGCGTTGACAGGTCAACTAATTGCTAAATACACATCTTCTTTGGAAACAGTGGTGAACTTCGAACACGATGCACAACCTGTGATTGCCCACACCACGGGCACTGCTCCAGATGCCCAGTTGAAACCAAAACACGATCCATATCTTTTGAAACTACAAATCGATTTACAGTTGAAAAGACAACTATTGGAAGAACACTACTTACAAGATTCATACATTAATTTACAGAAAAATGGGTTGGAACTTGAAAAAATCATATACATGGAAATTCAAAAAAATTTATCCAAATACAGTAACCTAATGGACTCACAAATTAGATTGCAATTGCAACTACTATGCACAGATTTGCAAATGGGGATCCTATCGAAACCACCAGCCATCGAATGGGACAATTTCGTGACAAACCATCCGGCAAGTTTGCTGAACTGGAAGTCCAACGACCCCTTGCCAATGCAAAGAAAACTAAACGATGTCAAATACCCATTCATGAAATCTCCGTTGGCCAAGTGTATCAGAGCAGGTTACCTCTACAAGAAAAACAAGATTTTGAAAATCTATACGAAAAGTTACTTCATCTTGACTTCTAACTACCTACACGAATTCAAAAACGCTGATTTTTTCAAATCTTCCACAGATAAAAACGACCTGGACGATGCTATGATCAAGTCAAACGCGAAAAGTCTGATGACGCCGATTCTAAGTGTCGACTTGAACGACTGTGTGTTGACAGAGTTTGACGATGAGAAATTCATCTTGAAACTGCTGAACAACCACAACAACTACACCGAGGACACGGTAAACAACAGAGTGCAACCTGGCTCTGTTGGCGCAAACCCAAAAAAGAAAACCATCGGTGGTCTGTGGAAAAAGAGCAACAACCCCTTGCACCACACTGCACCAGCACCACAACCATCACCAATGAACATGTTGCCCAAGGAATCGTGCTGGACATTGAAAATAGTCGTGGACCCAGCAATGGGCACAGAGGCAGAAGCCAAACAGTACTTCAAAAAATGGGTTCAAGATTTAAAACACTTGACCTCGTTCAACACCTCCATGGACAGATCCAGATATATCCAAGACAAAATAACGACTTTGAAAAACTTGCAACATGCGAGAATTCAACAGCAGAGACAACAGAGAGCAAGTGGCGGGAAATTCAAAATGAACTTGGACCTTCCTCCACCTCCAAACTTCAACCAGCCTATGCCAAACATGCAGAACACCGCCACAACTCCTACCATAGACGACAACGGGAATCTAATTATGGCCACAGATCCAAAACCGTTCCCACAGGCCGCCCAACAAGAAGCGTACGTACCGCCATCGCATATTGATTTGCCACTGCCGTCTCCCCTACATCCTATCCAACCAACAAGCAACTTTCCGGCCACGACGCAAACTTCAGAGCCAACAACAATGACGTCAGCGCCCCCTGTGAAAATGGAGTCGAGCAAATTGCCACACCACAACGACTTATCGTTTGGCTTCCTAGAACAATCGGCAAGTTCTCCAGTCATGCCTGTTTCCAACTCAAGAAGCAACTCTAACGATAGAACGTCCCCACCCAACTCGTCTTCCCCACAACATGTGGCTGGTGGTGGTGGGTACTTTAGTATTCCTGTGAAAAAGGGTGCCAACAACAGCGGGAAAAGCACGCCCCAGAGGCTGCAATCTGCGGCATCCCTTGCAAGACAAACCATGCAAAGAGCACAGTCTCCTCCTGTGAGTGTCAACAGCTCTTCAACTTTGCCGGTGCCTCCTCAACTGCACACCATACAGTCATCATCAACCATCACAACGACAACGTCCAACACAAATAACCCACAAGCCGCGTATAAGAAGGGCCACAAAAAGATGTCCTCTTTATCTTCGTTGTCAAATCTCGGGGGCTTGAGAAAGGGATCTGGCCCTAAAAACTCTGAACCATACCTTGCTAACGGGAAACAAGCTAGCAAAGTCGACATTTTCAAGTCTCTATACGATTAGTCCTATATACACATTTTATAAATCATTTGCTCATAACCATCATTCGTTTAGTCAATTGTAGTGCCTATGCCCTTGAACTCTCTATTACAGTAAACCATACCACCTCCTAGATCTCCCTTTGCAGCCTCCTCGTTCCTCAACTCTTCTCCGCTGAAAATGTCTTGCACTTCCCCAACCCAAATTTCGTGGTCCCCCACATGGAACTGCTTTGCGGCTTTGCATATGAAAACACGGTCGCAGTTGTTTAGAAGAGGGATCTTGGTGATGCTTATCGCGTGTGCTGTGTAGTCTGTCGCTTTCAGAATTTCGAAAGGCTTGAAAGGCAGAATCTTGTGCTTTATAACCGATGCTGGGTTTGTTGGAGCAGTGTCGAACCTTTTCTCCACATTGGAGAAGAACTTCTTCAAACCACCTGTCTCGGTGATGTCTTTCTTGATCATCTTCATGTTCTTTTCAATGTACGGTTGCACCACAGAGCCCTTGCTAAACAGCTTTGTCAATTCCACACTAGTCGTATTGGGTTTCATCAAGTGTATAGCAAAATACCCTGTTCTGTGTAATGCTTCCGAGGTGAATGACGGGACCTGCAAGTTGAACTGCATCATCGGAGTGGGGTGCAATGCCAAAGACGTTACAGAGGATAGAGTCACTCCACGGTAATCACTCTCTGTCACTGGCGATGAGGTGGCACAAGTTGTCAATATCATAGCCTGGTTTGCCACTCTCTGCATGGCATGTTTGAATTTTGTTTTGGTGATATGCTCCTGCAGCAGCACTCTTGATAGCCTCATTGCAATGCGTCTGTTTTGGCTTTATTGAACACGGTGAATGGTGCAAAGAAGGTGATGTTTTCAGAATCAAATTCGTTTATTTGTGGTTCTTATTATAAAAAGTGTCTTTTTTTTCTTTCTCTTTCTCTCTTTTCCTCTTTCTCTTTCAGACTCTCGCCCCAGATCGTATAACAATCACCGAATCTCCAACGTGAAACTGAGAATGTTGAATCCTAAGAGCCTACTAATACCTGCTCGCATCCCCTCTTCAAAAGCCGTCAAAACCATCGTGGACCCTCTAGAAACTCTGAGACAGAAGAATGTTCCAAAATATATTCCCAGTCCAAGCACATTCCAGGACTTGCAACTGACCATGTTCAACCTTAAAAGCAATATGTTTGCCGACATGCTAAAACAGCCAGACAGAAAAGAGAGAGTGTTCAAGCAAAAGACTCCGAAACACTTTCTGCTCCAGTTGAAAGCCCAAACCTCATCAGAGGGGTTTGAATTCAAGCCGATGTGGCCACAAAACAGCTTTTCCCAGAGCTCTTATATTATTAACAGCAAGGCCATCTGCGAAAACATCTCTTTGAACCAGGCTAGGCAAGCTCTTCCCTTGAGTATCATAAACTCGCCCGTGAAAACAATAGAAAAGAAAAGCCTTGAGACCTTGAAGCCGGCAATTGCAAACTTTGAAACACAGATACGGTCCGAAATTTTTCAGCAATTATCTATAAACAAAGATTGTTGCAAGAGCGACGTGATTCTGATAAATCAGCCTGATGGGAGAAGAGTACAGATTGACGACCAATGCACTACTCTAAATTTTGGCCATATAGATTTAACGGAGTCTGAGAAAGCATTGCTTCCTAAAAGATTATCCTCATTGAGAGACATGAAACTTATACAAATGATAAACGTGCTATTGAATTATCACTATGCTATATAAAACAGAACTATAACACATTGCTAGATACCCATATTTTCATTGGTAGCCCATACACAATGGGAGCAGCCCCGTTCAAGTATCTCAATTTGCACAGCTCTCTGGACGAGCTGATTGCCATGGCTACGTTTTGTTTCTCCGAGACGTCCTCACTACGTGCGAGTCCTAATTTCTCAAACATCCCCAAACTAAACTTGTCAATGTCTTTGTCGGTGACGTCCCACAAATTTCCAACAACAAATGGAGCACCCCCTTGCAAGTACGCTACAATCGTTCCTGAACCGTTGAGCTTTCCTCTGGGCTTCATATATGCCGACGAGCAACCCAACAAAAAGGAAGGACTGGTGTTTGATGATTTCCGAATGCTCTTCGCTCTGACATATTGATCCCCAGCGCCGTGACCAATGTAGATAAACAACTTTTGATCCTCTAACATTGATAGAAACAGCTGGGAGGAAGGTTTTTCATTCACCAAGACATGTCCACACATATCTATCAAGGACCCAAACCGACTCTCTGTTTTAGGCAGGTCTCCGTTGGGATTCAGGATCATTGAGATTTCGGACGGTGAGCATGCTAGCTCATGTGGCGATGATTTTAGGAGAGCCTGTAGGCACTTCATAGATGGAATCCTGGAGACTGGTTTGCCCTGCAATATATCCAAACTTTCCCAGGGTACCAAGTGGCACTTGTTGTTGACGATTAACACATGATGCTCTATTGGTTTTTGAATACAGCTAATCAAATCCTGATTAGCGTCAATCACCTTTTTGTATGTGCAGTATGTACTTTTGTCTATCACGTTTGTAGCAAATAGGTCATCTACGTGAGTCTGATTCAGAACCATGGTCAAAACAGACACTTTGCAGGTGACACCCGCTTTCTCAAACTCATTCTCTAAAAGTTTGTATTCAGGCAAGTGATAGTCAATGTATGACGACGCAAACAGGTTTTTGAAACACCCGAGCCACGACTCTTGAACATTGCTCAACAATTCGTGCATGCGTGAGTCTAGCTCGTATCTGGTTTCCCACCACTTTTTTCTGTCCTCCTTGGTTCTCACACAAGACGTGACTTCAACAGAAGTTGTTCCGTTACTGACATCGATTATTCTTTTGAGTTCATGGAAAAGGTCGTCAAAAGTATTGAACTTTGATGGATTTCTGACCATAGAGAGAGAGTACGTTGAGACCTTTTTGTTCAGTATTTGCGTCAATATCAAACTGTCCGACGATGAGCAAACATCGATGGAAACGATGTTATAATTTGCTGGGAAATCTTCGATGCTAAAATCAGAATCCAAACAAGTTTCTTCCAAAAACATGTTTTCGGGACTGAAATCAGAGTCTGAACCTGAGCACTGTTTTTCGTACGTTGTTGCCACGAATCTCCCAAAATCAGACACTTTGAAAGAGTGATTTACCAAAGCGGCGTACTTTGATAGCTCTTCAAAAGACAATCTGTTGAAGGGAATATCAACGTCACCCCTGTTTAGCAAATTTGAGCTGGACATGTCCCCTTCAACATACACGCCAAGCTTGATGAGCCATTTTTTCAAAACTGGATACTTGACTTCGCTGTACTTGGCAGCAAGGCTTTTCAAATCAGAATTGATATAGCAATGTTTTCCAAAGGCATATACGTTCTCCTCCAAGTTCATCAGATGCGAAACGTCTTTTTCTGAAAAATGATTCCCGGTGTCTTCTGTGAGAGAAACATAGAGCTTGCCAAAATAGTAATTTTCAAATTGCACAACCGGGTCGGTTATACCCCGAGTGAGAGTCATGTACTCTTTCACAAAATACTCAAAGCTGCTAGCCAGCCCCATGTGCACACACTCCTCGATGATGGAGCTAAAAGCTTTCAATATAAGACCTGTTAATTGTATTCTCAAGTTTTGATTTGGCTTGTGGATTTGCTTTATCAGCGAGTTCGAGAGTGTTAATGCCCTTAGCAGCGACTTGTATGCAGAGACATGATGGTTGTTATTGGCCATAACAATCCCGTTGGTCAACAGAAGATTAACGTTGAACAATATCACTGCTATGTACTCTTCCTTGTTTAGGCCTGTATTGTTTGATACGTCAAAAAGAGTAGGGCCCTCTTTGGATGTCACCTCGATCAAGAAGTCTCTAATCGGCTTCACTTTTTGCTCAGTAACCATTTTTTCAAGCTGTGTTTCATACTTGTTGATTCTGGTCAACAATGAGTCTCCTTCACAGCACGAAAGTGCAGAAATCTCGTGTGGGCTTTTCCCCAAGTTTCTCTCAGCTATAAGTGCATACTTTGCTGACAAACCTTTATGCCCAACGTGCGACATGCAATCATAAAGTTTGAGAACCAAACCAAAATTGCTGTTGAAATCTAAATATAACACCAATGTTTCTATGAACCTTGATTCTATGATTGATAGTCCCTCCTTGTTTCTGGACAATCTCTTTCTAGTATATGTATCGGTGATTGTTTTTAAGTTGATGCAGTTACATTTTTTCATTTCCAAATACAAGCAATACATGCACTTGATCAAGGACTCGTATTCTTGCAGACACTCGTATTTGTGTATTTGCGTGTTCACATCAAGCAGCGACATCTCAATACGAGGGTCGATGCACTGATATAGCATCCGCACTAGCACAGGCCACCTATGAAACGGTACTGAACATGTTCTATCAGAACTTTGTGAATATATTAGACAGTCCATCACGGGAGAAGTGAGAGTCATCTCGGCCAATGGCATTCCGGGTAGAAGCTGGAACAAGTCGCAACATCCTTCCAAAACAAAGTCGCCACACTTTACCAAGCTGGAGTCCAACTGCAGCGCAAACACATTGTATACCTGTGCAAATATCCGTATCTTGAAATCCATAGAGAAAGCACACCTTATGAATTTTTTGAGCTTTGACCATATCTCAGATGTGCCGTTTTTGTAATACACTTGGAGCTGCAGATTTGTTGCTAGCTTCAACAGCCCATCGCTGTTGTACGTGACATATAGGTTGAATGCAAGATTTACAATGTTGCTGACTCTCGGCAAGTCGTCATTGTCCAGGAAGTACTCTCCCATGTAGAAAACAGTTCCTTTAACGGCTCTCAACAAAGACGGATTGGCCTGAAAGCACTTGATGTTTCCGTTGATTGTTTCCAGGATTCTATCTAGGTATTTTGAATGGCATTTTATCAATGGGATGCCGTATGTATACAAATAGTTTGTGTAGTGGAAATAGAGCTGGTATATTTTGAGATTGTCTGTGAAATTGAAGCTCTCTTCAATCTTCGTCATCCATTTCTCATTAACAATGAAAACAGTGGCCGAAGCGTTGGAGTAGACCGAGTCCTTGGTGATTTGTTTGTGTAATGGACAGTTAATGAAAAACGTATGTATGTATTCTTTGTACTCTGGTTGAAGTGTCGGTATGGCATGGACGACTGCTTTGACAAATTTGTCTTTTGAGTTCCCCTTAACCAATGACTCAAACGGTATCTGGAATCTTTCCAAGTACTCTAATATTTTCATTCCAAATAACGCTTTCAAATTAGGAAACTTAGAGTACAGATGCAGTAAGATTTTAAGAATGGACAGTGGCTTGATGATTGAGTTGCGAGTGTAGAACAAATAACGACTGTCTTTCAAAAACGTGTTGACTAGAGGCTTTTCATCTTCGGAGTCTGCCTGTTTTTTCAAAATGCACTGCAAAGTCAAAAGCTTTATGGAGCCTAGATATCCTGCGTTGTATTTGGTGAAATCGGCTGTAAGAATGCCACCCATATGGCCAATCTTGCTGTGAGTGGAGTGGTTGTAGACACTCATAATCTCCAGCGTAATGGCCTTTTCGTACTGCTTGAATTTCTTCATAAGTTGGACAATGTATTGTAGATGTTCAGAAACGACAAGGTGTATTTTAAAGAGTAGGTGGTTCTCAACACAGCACTTGTATAAGCTTGAAAACAATGCTGTTATACTGCTGACATCGTAGCATTCTGTGGCCATGAGCAGTCTTTCTAATTGCTCGTGTAACTGGTCATACGAGACATCAGGCTGGACAAATGACAGCCCATGGGAGAAAACATTTGATTCCTTGCAGATTTTCAAAGGCGGTGCTTCTACTGAGTGCAGTGTCAGCAGTCTCTTACTGTGGAGCTGCTCAGAGGATCGAAGTCCTAATTCATGTGGTTCAGATGTGGATCCTACCTTTTCAGACATGTTTGTGGTGCGTTGGCGTTTCTTGCAAAGGAGTGGTTTAACGTGTGTTGTTTTCCATTTCACGTTTTGTTTACATTTTGAGTGAATCCAAGTTTTTCACTTCTCTATGCTAGGCAAATATGTAATTCGGGCAACACACGCGTGATGACATTTCGAACTAAAACAGTCAAACACCAAAGAGAAAACAGTATGAAACAGCGGGCAGTAGCGACATTGAAAAACAGCCCATCATCCAATGAGTTGGTTGCATCGGTTGCAGCAATTTGTGGAGATCCGGCTACAGTAACTACCAACGAGTTCTTAGCCATATATGCGTACGCATTGCCACTTGCACATTCCTTCCCTGAACCTACATCCAAGTTGATTCAAGAAGTAGTTAGCCATAACTTTGAGTTTTTGACCGTGTTGGTGAGGGGCTCCAAAGACGAGAGTGTGAATGAGGTTTGCAGGCAGTTTGTAGTCACAATTTTGGAGAAGTATCCGCATTGCTTGAATAACTATCTCGGGAAAGAAAAGGTGTCGAAAACAGAGTTGCTCATCATCAAGTCGTATTTCTGTGGTAGTAAACTATTCAATTTCATCCAAACGATTGTGTCTGTGGAAGGATACTCACAGATACTGCTGAAGCAGTTTCAAAGTTTGAGAAATACGAATGAAAGTAATAAAATTTACGGTGATTTACTCATCAGTGCGATCAAAATCCATCCTGTGGTGGTATCTGAGATCTTGTTGGGAGATTGGATGTTCTTGAACAAGAAGTCATTCAGAGAGAACTTTATTGACAAGTTCTATCAGAACAGCACCACCAAAGTAAAGAAAAGGCTAAACCAGGTTTTGCTAAACTATTTGGGAAAAAATTGTGTGCCTGAAAACATCAAATCACTGGAAACAGTGATGCAGGTGATAAACCCGATTTACATTGACTATCCATGGATAACATACGAGTGTGCAAATGCCATTGTTCAGTACGTATATATCGAGTGTTTGAGCAAAGCTTGGTTAAAGAGATATTTGAATTTCTTACTTATAGAGTGGGGAGTCTCAAACATAGATAAAAAAAGAATGGAAGCGGAGGACATCATGTTGACAAAGCTTTTGGTTGCCTGCACAGCGCAGCTTGAGACCGATGAGAAGATGGCGGTTTCAGGGAGTTCCACATTTGTGAATTCCATCACGCAAAGGCTAAGTAACCACGAGTCCTCGTATATCAACAGAACGATGCTTGTGGCTAAAGAAGTGGTCGGAGACTCTTTAAAATTCGAGCCCTCGATGAACGGGTTTGATACTCCTGTGTGCGTCATTCCTGAGGGAACACTTTCTGACGAGGAGCCGTTCGACTTGTTGGGCAAATATGATAAACCGACTGAGTTACAGATTAACAGAAGTTTGCAAGATCTCGATATCGACAGTGACGACGAAGACAGTGACGGCGAGACGCCTACAGGAAGCCCGATGCTTTTTATCAGAGACTTGATTCAGGAATTCACCACGAAGCAGAGAAGCAGCGACGATACGCTTGAGCTATTAGAGACCTCGCTACGTTTAATACGAACCAAGAAAAACACACTACAAGAATTAGAGTACTACAGCGATGAGTTGATAAACGTTTTGGCCAAGATTTCAAACACTCACGACCACAACGGCTTTGAGCAGCTGAGAATCGACAATATCGTGGCTATCGTACATCTGCTTCCCAAGAAAATCGCCACTGTCATGGAAATATTGCTAACGCAGGATCTCTCTCTACAGCAACGTGTTTCTCTGCTACTGTCTATAGGAGCGAGTGCACAAATCTTGAGTGGCATCGATAGCCGTGCTGCTAAACCTGCAATCCATGATAGGCAACCACAAATACAGGAGTATTCGGAAAGTGACTTGCAAACTGTGAAGCAGGGCCGTGTTGTTTGGAAATCCAGCAAACTAGACAGCAGAAACGGACACAGCTCCAACACTACAGTGAACAGGTTCAATTCGGTGGCACCGTTGTTCTTTTGGCCCCTAGCAAATGGATGGCTGAACGGGATCGATTTGGGATCTTTTGACCACTTGTTCAAGACCTACTATCTCAACACACTCTCCTTGGTTTTCCGTTTGTCTCAATAGCACAACGACGTGGCCAACATGGAGCAGGTCATGATGACTATTTTCGATCAGGCCTCAAGCCAAAACATACACCTCTCTTGAATGTATACATATACTTATTTCTTTAATCTGTTCTTTGTCTTAACATTCTCAGACAATAGAGCCACGTTTTAGCCGAAATATCACGGATTTAAAATTTCAAATGGACAAAGCACGGAAAAAGGTCTCAACTTGTTTATTTCCCGCAGGAGAATGCTAGGTTTTTCTTTTTTTCACCTCTGAACCCCACAAATAATTCCCAAAGATGAGACACATATACACACCCAACCAACCATTGTCAAGAGATTTGACAGACAAAGCAGAGCGAATACCATAGTCCACAACAGCACCAACAGCCAGCACCAAGCAGAGAGATGTTTGTCAAGACAGATACACTGCAAGAGTTCATTCCAAAATATGTTCAAGAATACGTTATGAGCCAGTTGCAAACAGTGGTTATATTTCTGTTATTTTATCTTATCGGTCAGAAGATGTTCTCGTTTTTGATTTTGAGAATTGTCTGTCTATTCAAGAGGCAGACATTACGCAATTTGTCGGTGGCGATTGTCTTCATTAACTCAGTGTACAAGACCAGCATATATTTGCAAGACAGCACATCTATTTTCATATCGAAAATCAAGCTAAGCAGGAAACGAATCGATGAGTTGGCTAGAAAGACAATGGTTTTGGATTTCCAAGATTGCTATATCAACATCTCTGAACAGTTCATGGAACGCGTTTTGGTGAAGGAAGAGCGCGATACTGCCCCATCAAAGAAAGAAATCACGTTGGAGGTTTCCCTAGCAAGCTACTTGAAAAACGAGAGAGTCATCAAGTGTATTGTGTCATGGGTTTTACCCTTTCAATTGTCTATACAAAAGATACACATAACTCTTCATGGCAAAGAGTACTACATCGACTATGCAACAGCCAAGTTGAGCTTCGACGTTGAAACAAAAAAAATCAAGTTCAACGTGTTCATCCATGATTTCATGGACTACAGGGATACTTGTCTTCAACATTTGGAGTTCAATTTTTCCACATACTACAAGCTGGTTGACAATGGCCAGCGGGTGTTTTTCCACCGTTGGCACTCGAGCGTGCGGCTCTCGGATCTTACAGCTTCGTTGACCCAAAGCTCATTTTTTGCAAACCGATCCACACATGCCACACCCGAAAGCAAGACAGAGAAACTGACGTTGCTTGAGATAACCAAAAAGTATAAGCGTATTGTTTCTACACTAAACGCGCTGGACTTTAAATTGGAGAATATCAATATAAGCTTCCCGGAATACGACGCCAAGTTCCACTGCTCGAATTTCATTTTCCGTATCAAATCACTGAGCCCGCTAGCTGATGATTGCAAATTCGAGGTAACGCTTTCGTCAAACTCATTACACGTTGAAGTGCTGAAACAGAAAGTGATTGTCATACCGTTGATGAACGTGTTCTCCACGTCAGACCACTTGCTAACATCGGATAGCAACATCATCAACTGCACCGTGGGATTGGTGGACAGCACGGTTGCGTTTAGTTACAAACATGTGGAGTACTACTTTGATCATTTTGCAAGAAAAGACAAGAAGAAGAAAACTGCAAGAGGGGTTCTATTTGCAGGTCTCCAAATACCAAAGTATAACATCAAGTTCATACTACCCAACTTTGCCTTGAAATACCTGGCAAAGGACGAGAATTGGTTTGTTTGGAAAAACAATGAGATTGCCGCCCATTTCCAACACTCCTACTTTTCAACAAACATGTTGGCAAACAACAGTTGCGAGGCCTCGCTAGTGAGAATCAACCAGCCGACAGTGGAGAAATTGTCTTCTTCCAGCTTTGTGAAAATCGCTGGATCCTCGTTGACGTTCAAGTCGAAAAGCATAGAGCTTCCTGTGGTTTCTATGCACAAATTGGAGATATACAAAAGCAACGAGATGTGCAGCGTGGTCAACGTGATCGTGAAAGGACTGCATTTCACACTGAACCATTTGAGTTTGCTGACTTCAATAAGCTCGTCTGTTTTGGACATTAAGTCTTTGACGGAAAGCATTCCGAACAACGCGGCACATGCCAATATGCAAGCCCCACCTGTCTCAAAGCAATTGGAAATCAAATCACAGTTCATTGAGTGCTCGTTTATGACCTGCATTGGAGATTTCATTCCAGCCGAGATGAGTACCGACGATGGTTTCTGCAAGACTTCGTATGGTCTGTCCGTGTATTTTGATAACTTTTATGTTCATTCCAAGAAAGGTTATGTGAAAGCGGACTTTGACAACATTTTCTTAAACAAAGTTGTGTCGGTGAACGAGTTTGAGGCCAGCCAATCGTTTGCTGGAAGAGTCCAGAATATCGCTTTCATCAAGCAGCAGGATAGTGCCAGCTGCTTGCAAATTCCGCAGCTGAAGATTGTGTTGGACGTCCAATTGGTGTGGATATGTTTTTACTTGAAAACCATTTACCACCAAGTAGCCTCTCAGCACGTTGGAGGGAAGAAGAAATCCCCAACAAGCCAGGAGACAGCGCCATTGCAGCTTTCCCTAGGCGTTACTCTAGTTGAGGCAAACTTGGTTGACAACTTGAAACTACTGTTTACCTTCTACAAAATCAAGTTCTCTGGTTCTGTTTTGACGTTTAGAAAATTCCATGTTCTTACACCGTCAGTGTATGTGCCAAAACAAGCAGACACTATATATGTTCGTTTGTTTAGAATCGACAACTTCAGGTTCTGCAAGGTGGAGGACACCATTGATATAGAAACCAAAGTGTTCCAGCTAAGAACGGAGTACCATTTGAGATTTTACACCATTGTGGACAGGTTGGTAACCACCGTCAAAGCCTTCAAGCAGATAATGGTGGCTTTCAAAACACTTCCTCGGTTCGAGCATCTAGAGCCTGTAGACGAAGAACCGAAGCACGTTCCGAAAATTAGAATCAGATCACGCAAGTTTATCATCAAAGTGGATGAGGACCCATTTGAGCACGACTTAGGATTGATTTTCAGAGTGGGTCTTCTCGAACAGCGGATCAGAATGCAAAAGATGATGTTTTTTGAGGAACAAACGGTGGGTGGTGGATGCGAGACTCCGGAGGAGCTTTTGGCCATTTACAGAAATAAGCTATATGAAAACTTTTCGACATCCTGGATACAAACCGTGAAGAAAGCGCGGAAGATGTTCACCACAGTTGGAGCGTACGACCTTGCTGAGAAAAACATCCTAGGAAACAAAATCAAAACCTTGTTTGGACATGAGAAAACAGCGCTGTTCTCTCTAACGCTGACTAATCTAGATTGGACACTGCAGGAGCCTAATTTTGGCATAAACAACTACGCCGACTTTATGTGGGAGTACGGGAAAGGTGTTCCGAAGGACACCAAGTACACGACCTTGATTCCGATGAGCATGTCTTTGTGTACGTACAGTTTTGACTTGCAACTAAGAGATTATTTGGTCCCGATTCTATCTCTCTCCGGAATGCACTTGCTGGGAGACTTTTGCTTTGCAGAGTAATCAGCTTTGTACAAGAGTAGGAGGTCTGTTTGGGTTCCCTTCCTGAGCGAATCGCAAGAGGAGCAGGAGAGGAACACGATATTTGGCTCGCACGTCATCCGTACTCTAAACTCTGTCAAAACGTTCATGAATATCAATATCAATTTGGACTCCAAGTACCCGTCTACCATCACCTGGGGTAAGTCCCTTCAACCTGGGTACCAGTCGATCATGTTGTGGTTTGACTACTTTACGAAACCTCCATTAGACCCCTCCGAGAAAGTTGGGTTTTGGGACAAATTCAGACTGTTGGTCCACGGGAAAATAGTTTGGAACTGGACTCCTCGCAGTGAGCTACATTTGAACATCAAAGGTTCGAGTAACCAATACAAGTTCCACGACGGTGGTGCAGGTATGACGTTCTGTTGGAACAAGGGTACCCAAATGATCATGCACGGGACGAGTGATCCGAAAGATCTCTTGGTGATCCAGTCAAAAGGCTTTATACTAGGTGTGCAAGACTTTATCAATTATTCCAAAAGCAGCAAGTTTTCCAAAGTCATGATGCAGTTGAGCGGTGATGTGACTTGGAAGGCCGGTTTGCTTTTTGAAGCTGGGTCGTTGGCTAAGGCGGGCGAAGAGCCGAGAACCACGAACTTCAGAGAGCACTACAAAATCGACTTGGTCAACCCCATATACGTACCAAAGGGGTTTCAGCATGACTCATATGCGGGCTTTAGAAGTGACTTTATCCACATGTCGATTGGAGTTTACTCTGACAATAAAACTATTTCGAAAAACACGGCACATTTTGCTCCGTCCACGAGTCACCATTTTTTCAAGTGGTGGCATTTGTTCAACACATACACATCTGGGCCCATCAGGCAAGGGCCGTTGTTTTCGTCGTTGACTCAAAACTCTAAGAAGTTTGGGTCGTCTTAGTTCACAATCAAGTATTCATTGTCTCTAGCACCATTAGTAATATCGCACATCTACCGCCACCCGCACTCAACCAGTCAGGGCGAAACAAAGGTTGAGTTCACTGGGATGAAGGCCAAGTTTGACTCGTTGAAGTTTGACTTGCACCAGAAGAAGTTGAAAGTCCTTTTGACAGACGAAAAGCTTCAACGGACAAAGAACATATGGATGCTAAAGATCGACCAGGGCGAAGTCGACTGCGTCAACACCGACATGAGATTGATGGTGGCAGAGTTTAACCAGAAAACGGGTGTGGTGAAACAAGACTACGACCGTCGTTTGAAACGGACGCTGGACAACAGCGATGACAAACACTGGTTCAACTGCAAAGATTTCATTGATTTGGAGGACTTCCAACTTGCAACCAATTTGCCCAAAACGTTTTACACGATCCCTTTGATGCACTCTCCTCGGATTTCGTACTTCAGAAACATCGACCGCAAGGTGCACTCGTTCAAATATCCCTTTGGCCACGAAGACTCCCACGACTGTATATACGGGAAGAACAAACCAGAAGCAACTCAAAAGTCCATATGTATTGCCAGAGCAAACCAATTGCAGACGGAAATAACAAAGTTCCAGGCTTCGCTTGACAGTCTGAAAAAAGCAACTGGAACGTCGGACGATTATTACAACCAAATAGAAAACCTAGCAAGCAACTTGATTAGGTTGAAGCAGTCGAAAGGTGTTGTGCTGGAACTTATCAAGGACATTGACCTTGCTGCTTCGAACGTGCCTATTGATGAGATCCCGTCGCACGGCTCGAACGACAACTTGTCAATTGTGAGATCAGCTACGATTGACTCAATAAAACAGCTAAAGGTTGAGTCGTCCGCAGCAGCTGTGAATTCGTTTGACAATCGGTTCATTTTGCATAACATTTTGCTAAAGGTGAACGAGAAGACCAAGTACCTTTTGATCAACTACATGTCCAAGATTGCTGACCGGAAGTCTTCCGCGTACTACATTTCGCACAAGTCTCTATCGATTGTTAATGAAATGCTAAAGTGGTCTGAAGCAGAGGTGGAGGATCATTCCAAGCCCAATTTTGACCAGTCCACGCCGTTGGACATCTCGAACACCGAGTTTATCAGGCGGTTCGAGGAATTGATTAGAGAGGTGGATGATAGCAACTTCCAGTGTTTTGACAACATTCTTTTGAAACTGATTTTACCGCAGATCCAGGTCACCTCTACAGTTGAGAAAGAGTGGGCCCTTATGGTGTCGTCCAAAGACATTGAAGTCGGAATCATTGATGTTATCCAGGACGACGGTTTGAACAACAGTGTCATCTCATCGGTAGAGGCTATGCGGGAAACGAGGTATTGCACGTTACTGTCGGACGCGAACTTCTTTGTGCTCAACAAAGAGACCGTTTTGAAAAACGACTTGTTCAATATAGGTCACTTTGGATATGGGTCTTCTGAATCTGGATCGAACTGGCCTCCGTGGCTTCCAATCGAGAGTTGCCACGACCCCGAGCTTGTGGGTTCTTACAGTATTTTGAAAAAAACAGACATCTGTTGCATGTTCAAAAAGCCCAACACGTTGTTTTTCGACAAGTTGTCCCATTCCATCTACGACGTAGACCCTGTTTTGAAAATCGGATTTCCCGAGTTGCATCTTACGTCTAACGCTGTGCAATACAATGCCATATACAACATCATTGAAGATATAATGAACTTTGGGTCGGCTGTGGACAAGAAGTTGGACAATTTGACCAAAACGATCTTGGCAGACGAATTGAAGAGCAACTTCAAAATGAGTTTTGCGTTCATCCTCGGTTTGCAGAACAAAATCAGAGACATTGTGTATCAGCGGGGGCAGTTAAAGGTCAATGATCCAGACACATATGTTGCTCTGCGCTCAAGCATATCTCAAGAACTCCAGTCCACACGGTTTGAATTGACGTTGATTATGTCTGCTTTGAAGAAAAACTACGCAAGAATGAAGGGTTTGAAGCACTCTACAAAACTACTGTGGTTTATCAGTGCCGACGATATTATTTGGGAAATGTACGAGGACAACACCGCACCGTTCATCACGTTTGGTCTAGGCTACTCTATCTTCCAGAGAACAGACGACAGTAATGGGGCCAACACAAACAATATATCAGTGTCGTCGTTGCATTGCTTCAACTTGCAGACCTCCCCAATATATGTAGACTTGCTGGCTCCGTACCAGAAAGGTTCTGAACCGTCACACGCGCCGATGCTTGAGGTGATGTGGTTCCTTGGAACTCCCGTAGGTGGGATATCCGATCTAGAAGACCTGGTGATAAGATGGAGCCCCATCAAATTCCAAATGGACCACAAGACTATGAACAAGATTTTGGACTTCTTGTTCAAAGCTAGAGACACTGGTAGTTCCAGGGACGATGCCAGTTCAAGTGATACAGTGTCTGTTGCGGCCAGTGGCCAAAGCACCTCCGCCGGGCTGAAGTCATATCTGGCAGACAAACTGACTCCCAACAACGACTCTGACGAGTCACTAGTGAGAGTCAAAACGATAGGTAGCTGGGACTTTGATACCTATGCGACAGCAAGCGAGATAAACTCCAAACTAAGACTGTCTGATCCACCAACAAAGAGCATGGTGTCCACCAGCGAGGGAATACAAGAGATGGTTAAAAGATCAAGCAAATACATAAACATCAAATCATTGACAGTGAAAAGCATGACCGTTTGTGTGAGTTACCGTGGTTCGAGAAGTGTGATTACAAACGTGGACAACTTGATCGTGAACGTGCCTACTATAAAGTACGAAAACAAGGTTTGGTCGACTGACGAGTTTATTTCCTCCTTCAAAAAGGACATCATCAAGGTCGTGTTGCACCATACGGGGACGATTATCGGTAACAAGTTCAAGCCCAAGAAAAAGACAGAGTCAAAGTACGAGTCGTTCAAGCAGTTTTCCAAGTTCTTGAAAAACGACATAAAAACGTATATCAGCGACCCCGATGAGAAAAAACAAGCCCACGACGTTGCAAAGCCTGCGAATTTTATTGACGCTATCAGCGAAGAGGGCGAGGAGAAGGAAGGTGATTTATCGTAGTACATACATATCTAAAGCGCCCTATTTGATCTCTTTGTAGTTTTATCCATAATCTCTTGTCTGTACTTGTTTCTTTTGTGCTCGACAATGTCTGTGGTGATGACTGAAAACTCTTTGAACGCAACAACCATCAATTGTTTGAAGTTTTCAGGGTCCTCCAAAGACTGGAAGTAGTCTTTCAACACACACACGAACATTGCGTCGTCAGTTGCCTGTAGTAGGTCCTCACCAGCCAGTTTGATGATCGCTAGTGCTACTTGGAACAATGATTTGGGACCGTAAACCCAAAACATGTCCATGATTCTAAACGAATGGCACAGCGGGATAGCTGTGTTGAACAAGGAAAGAAACCAGCCTAGCGACATGACCGAGATCTGTATGTCATACTCGATGATGTGCTTCCATATCACGGGTATTCTTTCTTGCAAGAGCGACTCAAACACCCGCTGGTCCAACAGTGTGCCGTGCATTGTTTTCGAATAGTAGCCCTGGAAATAGTTGTCGCATAGTTCGTTCAAACACCAGAAGGCCTGTTCCTCAGACATGAATATAAGGAAAACCGCAGTGACAATGTTCATTGCCTGGCAATAACCGAGTTCCGGGTTTTTCCACGAGTACGCGGTAAGCACTCTTCTTAGTTTAGATATCCCTTCTTCCGAGCTGTAAGCTGCGTATTCTGGTAGAGACCTGTGAAGGTCTTTCTCGATTTCTTCGATAGCGTGTGATTCCTTGTGCTCGTTTGCGCTTAGCAACTCTTCGTATACACCAGGGTTGACGAACCGCTTGTTGAAGGAGCCTGATGATATTTCCCAGATCTCCCCTCTTAGTTTGTTTGCAATCCCGACTCTAATTAGTTTGAAGTATTGATGGTTTTTCGTAAGCGTAGCATTTCTTCCGTGTTTCTTGAAGTAATCCATCCATAGGGAAAGTTTGGTGTCTTCCTTGGTTACAACAGAATCTCCGGGATAGCCAAATGTTTCTCCGAGCCCTGTAGAGGGGCACTCCTCCGGGCTCAGCAAGTCATTTTCTTTGGTGAAAAGGTACTCTGAGTAACAGGTTTTCACAAAGTTAGGAAGAACCACCTTTGCAAAAGACGCATTGGCCATCAAACACTTTTTCAAGCACACCACAAACTTGTCGGACTTGCTGGAAAACCCAATGAACTTTAGAATCATTTTCACGCCTGTGTATAGCGTCAGTACTACTATTAATGCTGACGAGCTGGCACGTTCCATTTTCTTGACTGTGGAGATGTTGATGGTGAGTGCACACGACTGCTGGTCTATGGAGTCGTGGAAGTTCAAAAACCGTGGACTGAGATAAATCTTTCCCGAAAACATGTCCAATGCGTCTTTGTGTTGCACGTCCAAGTTCAGGTTGCCACTGCTCTGGCTGTCCTGGGCTAAAAACGTTATTTCACACTGGCAGTCGCTGATGATGTATTCGGTTTCCGGGAGCTTGAATTTCTCACGGAACAGTTCATCTCTGGTTTTCGGTTCTATGCTATCATCGGTGGGCTCAAAGGCCAGGAGAGAGTCTGCACGTTCACGGATATGTGAGAAGAAAGACATTGGAGTTTGTTGTTGTTGTTCTTGTTGTTCTTGTTGTTGTTGTTGTGCTGCCTGCTCTCTCCCTTTGAGTCAATATTGTTCAGAACGCGGAAATGAGAACTTTTTTATGTCAGACGGAGGAGAGAAAAAAATGTGTGCAAGGGTCAGATTAATGGACTTTTGAAGATCACAGACCACAACGTCAAAGATGAATTCTGCATTGAAGAAAACCGGGGTTCAAGGGCTCAACACGTTTTGCAAGACTCGGGGGAAGCTGTTCTTCTTGAGCAATGTCGTTCACTTACAGGCCCCTATGAGGTCTTCAATGGCACCATCGCTGTCGACTATAAGTTGGACCAACAAATTCCCCAAATTTGTAGGCCGTTTCCCGAAACCTCGACTATCCGGAAACAGTAAAATTCTCCAGAGTCTTGGACCACTGGTCAAGAGTTTCAAGAGAACTGCATTCAACGGTGGCAACTTCAGCAGACTGAATAGGTTTTCCAATGGTGGAAGCCACACCAACAATTTGAGAAACGTGACGATATTCGGTGTGCTCTTCATGACAACCACATTTTTTGCCACACCGTATCTGTTCCAGTATGCTCCGGGGTTCACGTATTTGCAGAAAAACCCAAACGCCATGGTCTGGGGGATCATAGGTATAAATGCACTGGTTTTCGGGCTATGGCAGTTTCCTAGAAACTGGTACTTTCTAAGAAGATACTTTTTGTTAGAGAAAGACGCTATTTTCAGCAAATGGTCTTTGATCGGTAGTGCGTTTTCTCATCAGGAGATATGGCACATTGGTGCGAACATGCTGTGTTTGTACTCTTTTGGTTTTACTCTTGCCAACACGTTGGGATCAGCCGGGTTTTTCTCGTTGTACACAAACAGTTTGATGTTCAGTTCGTTGTTTTCGTTGTGGTACCCGATGGTTTTGAAGAGAGGTTTGATGATGGCCCCTAGCTTGGGAGCCTCTGGTGCGTTGTTTGGTGTTGTTGGTGCGTTTGCCTATTTGTTCCCGCATGCCAAGATCATGTTATTTGTTTTCCCCATCCCAGGTGGTGCCTGGGTTGCATTCTTGGGGAGTGCTGCCTGGAATCTTGCCGGTTGTGTGTTCAGATGGGGGAGATTTGACTATGCAGCTCATTTAGGTGGATCCCTGATGGGTGTTCTGTACGGGTACTATTTTCAAGAAGTTGTTAGAAAGAGAAGACAGAGAGAGTCGAGAAACCGTATCACTTCGTTGAGAGATTTGTTTTAGTTTTTATAATAGATATGTGTATATACATGAGTTTTCCTTAGTCTGTTTCAATCTCTATTTGTAATCAGGCCCTCGCGAAGAACAAAGAATATGTTATTATTTGATTTGGACGATGGACGTGTGATGGAAGCCAGACCGGTGGGATCCCAAGAGTCTGAGACTTCGCCGAGTGAAGCAGACTGCGTTGTTTTATCACCAGACTGGAGCAAATCCTTGATAGTGTATGCGTTTGGGTTGATTCTTGGAACTATTCTTGCGTGTTTGGGATCTATTTCCGACTCATTTGCAAGACAGATGCTCTGCAAATGATCAACAAAGCGTATCTGAGTTGCCAAGTTGTGTTGAATTTCATGCATCTCTGTGTCTGACACTTGTGGCAGACCAGATAGCTACAACAATTTAGACACCTCTTGTTTCGATGGCAATTTGCTCACGGTTTGGGGCTCGGGTATTAGTTTGTCTAGTGACCATGTGTACTGTTTGAGAAAAGAGTTTATCTCATTGATGTTGGTGAACTTTGCACCGACTTTTGTGGAGTTTAATCTTTTGAACAAGCGTAATGTATGCATCTGCTGTCTCGCTATACTGGTCTTGACATCTCTTCGTTAGAGCATAGATTCAATGTTGCGTGAATGCAATTCAGTTACTGGCTCCTATCTCTTACTTACATACTTTTTTATTGACATCACGTGTTTGTATATTGTAATACATGTGTGGAAACTATCAATTTTAGTCAATAAGGGGAGCTTGTCAGGAGAGTGTTTTAACTAATGCTGACCATCAACATGTAGACTTTGAACAAAAGAGAAATGGAACAACAACGTGCAGAAATGGATATCTGTTTTAACAATAGCGATACCAGAATGACGACTTGGCCACACCTGAACGATCCTGAAGACATGGATGTTGACACTGATACCACTCAGATGTACTCTCTTCAACATCTGGAATCTTTAAAAGAGTCTTTTGAGTGCGAGCCGTATATGGAAGAAATACTCGATGAGTACTTGGAACAAGAGCATCAGGCTGCTGTTATTCCTCAACCAGACTTTGACAATAACAATCAGAACATACAACAGCAGGCAAACGAGACTTTACAACAACAGCAGCAGCAACAGCAGCAGCAGCAGCAACAGCAACAGCAACAACAGCAACAGCAACAACAAGTTCAGAACATAAACACCTCATTCCAACAAATGCACATATAGGGAAACATATCGTTTGATCTTACTCATAGAGGTATTGACTATTGAATATCCTCCATACGTGAGTGCTCGTCCGGAGCTCCGAGCGCTATTCGGACATTTTTCAATTCACACATCCGACTTTATTGTTTAACATTTCTTTTTTTGCCTTTCTTTTTCTTTTTTACTTTTTTTTTTTCTATTTTCCTGCGCTTTGGGGGGGAAGAGATTCTCTCTTTCTACCTTTTTCGATTTCGTGCTTCAACTACTCATAGGAGATGATGTATGACATGGTTTCTTCATTCCACTGTATATTTGGAGCGTTAGGGTTAGGAGAAGAAAGAAACACACACACACACCGAGCAAACCAAAACAACAATGAGAATCAAGAAGAGAAACACTGCTGGTAATGCCAGAAACTATATCACGAGAACACAGGCTGTTAGAAAGCTGCAGTTGTCCTTGGCTGATTTTAGAAGGCTATGTATTTTCAAAGGTATCTATCCAAGAGAACCAAGAAACAAGAAGAAGGCCAACAAGGGTTCTACTGCACCAACCACATTCTACTATTTCAGAGATATCCAGTACTTGATGCACGAACCGATCTTGCACAAGTTCAGAGAACACAAGACATTTGTCAAGAAGTTGACCAAGTACATGGGTAAGGGACAAATTTCTGCTGCTAGCAAATTGGAGTCGCAAAACAAAGTTAGATACAATTTGGACCATGTCATCAAGGAAAGATATCCATCGTTCCCAGAAGCTATCAGAGACATTGACGATGCTTTGAACATGTTGTTTTTGTTTGCTAATTTACCAGCCACTGACAGAATCTCCACCAAGATCACTAAGGAAGCCACCAAGTTGACCAACGAATGGTTAGCCTACGTTGCCAAGGGTAGATTGGTGAGAAAGGTGTTTGTTTCTATTAAAGGTGTCTACTACAGCGCCAACATCAGAGGTGAAGAAATTAGATGGATTGTTCCATACAAATTCCCGGAAAATATTCCATCTGATGTTGATTTCAGAATCATGCTTACGTTTTTGGAATTCTATTCCACTCTACTGCATTTCGTCTTGTATAAATTATACCACGACGATGGATTGGTGTATCCACCTAAATTGGACATCAACAAGGGTAAAACCATTGGAGGGATCTCTTCCTATTTGTTGGAAACCGAAGACCAATCCAAATTGACCGGTGTTGATTCCAACAACATGGAAGAAGGTTCTGAATTGGACACTGCTGCTTTGGCCAAAGCCATTGCCGCTGATCAAACTGGGAAGGACGAAGACGTTGAAGAAGATGTTGAAGAAGATGTTGAGGAAGACGCTGAAGAGACTGCTTTGGATGCATTTGAAGACAACAACAAAAACAAAGGTGACATCTTGGTACAACCTACGATGTTTGACTCTCCACAAGCCGTTCTTTTCAAAGACTTTGTGTTCTTTGTCGGGAGAGAAGTTCCTATTGACATTGTTCAATTTTTGATCTTGTCGTGTGGTGGTAAAGTTATCAGCGAAGTCGAATTAGACCAGCAATCCGGTGTTGCCAGTATAGATGTAAGCAAAGTAACGCATCAAATCGTGGACAGACCTGCTTTAAAAAACAGAATTGCTGGAAGAACCTATATCCAACCACAGTGGGTTTTCGACAGTGTTAACAAGGGAGAACTAGTTGCCGCCAATCTATACTTGCCAGGTGAAACTTTGCCTCCACATTTGTCTCCATGGGGAGATGCTATCGGGTACGATCCAACAGCCGAAGACGACAAAGTCGAAGACGGTGAAGAAGACGAAGAAGACGAAGAAGACGAAGTAGTTGAAGTTGCTGAAGGTGATGAAGACATCGAAGAAGTCGAAGAAGAAGACGAAGAAGCAGATGAAGAGTTGATTGCCCAGAAAGAATTGGAAATGGAATCCAAGGGTGTCTCGTTCACAGAAGGGAAGGAAAAGATTCCTGCTGCCAAAAACAACAAGAAGAGAAAGGGACCGGCTTCAGAAGACGAAGAAAAAGACTTGAAACTGATCATGATGTCCAATAAACAAAGAAAGTTGTACAAGACCATGCAATACTCTAACAACCTGAAAGAACAAAAAATCGATCAATTGAAGAAGAAGAAGAAGGCCATTGAAAAGAAAAAGAAACAATTGAACAACACTAAATAAGCTTAAGTGTGCATCTACATAAAACCTTGTATATTATTACTACTATTATATTATAACCATTTGCCTTTTTGTGAAACTCTAGTAGTCCTTAATTCTTGAGTCCATGTTCTTCCTTTCTGGAATTCTCAAGTCTATATACTTTTGTAAGATTTTTTTGAACTGGACCAGGTCTGCCGTCGCCTTGGTGATGTTTTCGATATCTGTTGTTTGTTCTACATTCGAGTAACACTTAACAATGTACCCCTTTGGCGTTATATCCCTTTCTTGTGTTATGGTGTATTCTTGGTTCGTTTCCAACTGGATCGTTTTGAAAACGTCGCAGGTGATCATCATCTGGTGGTGGAAAACTCTGAAACCTTTTAGTGCGTATGTGTAGTCTAGAGTATACCCGAGACTGTCCATGAACGACCTCATCCCGTTCTCTGAATCGCTCACCAGAGTTTCGTACATGGCTTGACTGGATATTTCTTTGTTGCTGTTTCCTGCTAGTGGAACATCGCTGGTGGACAAAGACCAGCCCAGAGATGCGTCATCCATGAGCTTTGGCAGGTTTGTAATGTCAATGCCATCCTCCGCACTCGTGGATAGCTTGATTCTGTTCTGCTGTTTGTCTGCTTCAGTCTGTATATCAATGTTATCCAGTGTCGACTCGTTGATGTTGCTCGGCTTGTATATAAGGTTGATATTCCCGAAACCGATATGCGGGGTTCCTGAAAGTGAGCTCAATGTGGTTAGGAGTACATCCAAAGAGTCTTCATCGATTGATGACACTAATGACAGCTGCTGCACCATTTCTATTTCTCTTTTCCTTTTGGTTATCTTTTGGCAATGTCTTTTCCACATCTCTGTTTGTAGAAAAAAAAGAGCGAAATTGAAATGTGGGATGAAAACTGGAAAAAAAAAAAAAAAAAAAAAAAACCCATACCTAAAAAAGAAAAACAAGAAAAGACAATCAAGCACACATGATCTTCTTCATGTAGAGTGTTGCACAAACAAAAATCAAAACACCAACAAGAACCATCCCTGCTCCAAAATGACAACCAATACCAAGAACAGTATGGCCGACATTCCTAGAGAAGTTGTTATGAAACTAATGTTTTTCACAGTAGCCATGATTGTGTTTCCTGTAGTGACCTTTTTTGTGGTGCAGCAATTAACATCAAACACTATATTGTCCGGAGGGTTAGCTGCAGCTGCTGCAAATGTTGTTTTGATTGCTTATTGTGTCATGGCTTTCTCAGAGTCCTCTCCATCAACAGAAACCGATGGTGAAAGTAAGAAAGAGAAATAAGCTTGATAGATTGCACAAGGCATGTTTGATTTCTATAATTAATATAATGGGAAGTAAAAAAAATATATATATAAAAACAAAAAAAAAAATTGATTAGGTTCTTTTACATAAAATACATAATATAATGTGTGCTTGAATTACACAAGTACTCTCTCGAATAGCAGCTTATTGTTGTTTCTTGATTGGGTTATTGGATTTTTCCAAGGCACCGTAGGAAATACCAATAGAACTGGTCCATTGGATGGCCATCACCAAAACAAAGATCAATAGCAGAGCCACCAATAGACACATAATCAAACCCTCGGTCCATAGAGTGCTCAAAATTGGCTTACCGGCTAGTGCACCAGAAGTGGTGGAGGTGATAGCAGTGGAGGTAGATGTGGAAGACTCAACGGTGGTGTGTGCGGCCATGGCAATTGACAGCAATGAGACAAATACACTGGTGGATAATAGGTTTAGCATGGTGTGGGAGTTTTGGTATGTTTTTCTGTTGTTTGTTATACTCTTTCGTTGTGTGGAAACAGTAGGGACACAAATCCTTAGCAGTCACTACGTATTACCCAAATTCAAGTTTGCAACCAAAGGGGAAAATCAGGTTTATCAATGTCTTTTTTTTTTTCGCTTTCGTAAGAGGAGAAGAAAAGAAAAAAAAAGAAGGCGGGTACTTATTTTGATGCGATGCAAACGCGTCAGTCTCTGTGACAGTGACGCCACGAGGCAACGATTGATCGGTTAGAAAGACCTTACGGGATGGTGTATTGGAAAGAGAGGCTGCTCATCATTTATAGGTGTCTTGTATAAGCATGGTGTGCCTGTATGCTATTACGTGGGGTAGGCGAGAAGAGCGGAGTTTAGTGAATAGTCCCATCAATTTCTTTACTTTTTATGACTCAGGCTTTTGTTGTTTTTTGTTACCACGTCTGTATTGCATAGCCTTGTATATACAATGGCTACTCCATCTCTGTGTGCAGTTTGCAGATTGCAGCATGCAAGACTATTCATTGTTTTGTTTATTTGTTTTAAACTTGTATTAGGGTTTTACTTGGAATAGTTAGTTGAAAAGTATGTATAAACTACATATTAAAAAGTAAACAAAGAATTGGAACTGGAAGCAAATTTGGCAGTTATAATTTATGCCGTAGCCCTGGTTATGATATCACTACAAGTGTCTTATGCGAAGCTTGTCTTCTTCAATGGCCTCACTGAATTCTTTTTGCAAGACAAAGATATGTTCGATGAGTCGAGAGATAGTTGTTGTGAATCAAGAAACGTTCTTGTAATACCAGCTATTCAGTTGCCAAAGCTAAACTACTGAAGTGGAGCACATTGGTATAGCTTTGTGTTCCCCAGAAGCGTAGAGATTTTAGTGAGATGCAACTCGTATACTGCATTTGACAAGGAGATCAACGATATTATAGCTCGTCGAAGGACAAATATATTTGACTTTAACAGTCAAAGACAGCATCGTTGAAATCAAAAAAACAGGAATATGTATACAAAGACATGAGAGTTTTTATTAGAGCAACCAGGAGTATGAAATAAAAGTTTTGAGTGGAAAATTGGGAAAGATAATCAATGGAGAATATGGACAGTACACCGTCTAGAATGTTCACTTGTTATTAAGCAAACGCTCCTTAAGGACTTTGGTAGTATCAGCAACCGAAGTGTTATGCAATCAACATGAAACCCACAGTCCATGCGAGACTTGCAGCTCAGCGTCTGTCAACAATTCCACGTGAAACCTGAATAATCCGATCATTAAGTTCTTCCACCAACAGTAGGATTGTTAATAGGATTCTCGTTATACTAGAGCAAAGACAAAGGTATTTGTAGCAAAGAACAATGACCAGTCGAAGCTTTCCAGTGGAGGCTTCAGAATCCAATGCATTGTGTGTAAAATACAATGACTTGGAGCATGGTTTTATATACATATGACGTAAAGTTGGTTGAGTCTGTAAAAGATAACAAAAAGAGTGAATCAGTGATCAGAAAGCATGATAACATCCACAAAAACTTTTCCGGATAGTATGTAGCCAGTTATGGACGATTTCAAACTAAAGTATGCTCAAGCAGTCTGTCTATGGCAGTAAACGTCATCGAACAGGTTTTTCATGAACCCAGTTATGTTCTCAAGCATCTGCAGAAATGTCAGCTATATTAGGTGTGTCACTTGGCAAAGTTCTGACTACTATACATGCTATTCCAGTTTGCTTGAAAAACATTTTATGGCATTTTACATCTTTCTTTGTGTGCTTTCTTGGTTTCTCGATTTGTTGATTTTTATTTGTCCCAGCAAGCTCTGCACAAATGCTCTTATACGCCGAATGTCTAGCCATCACTAGTTCAAAAACCAAGTGTTCATTGAGTCAGTTGCAGTACATTGTGTCTATTGTATTGAGATCTGTATTGTCAGCAGAGATATTAGTATGCACATTTTGTTCGGAGACTTGCACTGAACTGAGCACACGCACACACAAAAGATTGCCATTTCCAAGGGTGAGTTTTGCTTGCCCAACCAAAGACACTTTCTCACACTCAAACTACCCAGTTGCTCTCAATTTACGACTTTCTCATGCAATATGAGATGCTGGAAAAGACCAGCGTCGTGAAACGATTTGACACTCGCCAGTGATATTTTACAGTTCTGCTGCCCACGTAGAATGCTTGTTCATGCTACATAGTGCCATCTGGTAGTTTCCAAAAGCGCTTCTGTTCGATCTTGCAAGCCACTAGCAATATCAAACATACTAGAAATAGAACACATTCTTCAAAAGTATGAAAAAACTTTATGCAACCTTAAATAAAAGTGCCCCAAAAAGGAAACAAACCGTGGAAGAAGACTCTGCGTGCGTATTGAGTACTTTTTTTGTGTTTTTTTCTTTCTACAACAAAATGCAACCACCGATTGGAATAAAACATAGATCTTAGAAAAACAAAAAAACAGGCGCTAAAAGAAAAAATATTACACGGGTGTAGTAACTGAATGTGCACGTTTTGGTTAGAGGTTAGTGAGTTACTATTGGAAACGGAGTAACACTTTTCCAATGTGTGTAAGCAATTCCCCGTCTCTCTCTCTCTTTACAATACTTAATCAAACACACATTTCATATTGAACAATACAAAATAAAAGTCCTTTCAAAAAGAGCGTAGAGGCAACAAGAATTTGGTGCACTTGTTTCAAAAAAAAAATTTCTCTCATGGAGAACACAATACATTTGACGGTGGATCTCGAGAATGCACTCTTCTGATGATCTAATCTTTATTAGTTTTTTTTCGGATATCCACTAGCTGTGATCTTAGACAGATACTGTACATTTGAACTACTGCAAGTGTAAGATATGGGGAACTGTTTTTCTTGCATCTTTGTGTTAGTGTTGGAAAATTTACTGCATGGAAAGTGCCATCATTTCCAAGCCTCGTAAATTCATTATTCTTCGTAACTGCTAAAGGTAGTATGACTCAATACACTGATGCGTAGAATAAGCAACAATAATTCTTAAAACAACTACATGATTTTTACTAATATGATACCTGTTGTCAAGAAAGCGGTGTTCTTTTTCCACTGCGCCAATTTCACTCCTCATACGAAAACACAGTATGTATAGTCTATTATAAAATGTCTCATAATTAATAGCCCAATTGCACTTTCTACAGCCAAAATAAAAAAAATAAATAAATAAATATAAAGAGACTAATTTGTCTGTTGTTAAATAAAAAGCTCACAATATGAGAAAAAAACCATGATGCAATACTATCAAAATTCTTGATCGTAAAGCAAAAAAAAGAAGGAAAAACAGTCATATATGTTGACAATATGGCAATTATTAATTCCTACTGTCAAGAAATTGCAGTCAGGTCCAAACATCTGTTTCATTTTTCATATCAATGATGTTAGTTTTTTTGCAATTTACTTACACATCTAAACTGATAGCATTCTCGTATGAGCTATATCAATGTGACCTACACAGGAAAACAAAAAAACAAACCAGGTGATATCAATTCCTCTATAAAATAAACATTGAGAATTTTGTAAACATTGATTGTATTTTTATTTGGGTTTATCAGTAAAAGGAAAAAAAAAAAAAAATAGTGTACAGAAAAGCTTGCGCTGACAAAAAAAAAAAAACCTTTTCGTATTGTTAATCGTTTGTTCAAAAAGTACACATTCTTGTTCAGATGGGATAATTACATTTGTACTCTATGTGTTTGTCTGATAAATTCTTTCTGTTAATACAAGCAGCTAAAAGAATCTATGCTTCACTTGGCTGTTGTAATTTGGGGTAGGACTGAACATTAGAGTTGTCAAAAAATAACTCACAAATAATGCTTTTTTCTATAGTCACATTAATTTACGTCTCTTTCTAGGTTAAAACGTGGCAAAAGAAGCCAATAAGAAGCCACAAAACAATGTCGTTTTGCTCTGATAGACTCTTCTTGAAAACACATCCAACACTTGTATATATATATATACAAAGCATCATTAAGTGTTAAAAGGATGGGTTAATTTGGGATGCTTTTGTAAGGTATGAGGAAGGAGAACCAAAAAAAAAAAAACCCCCCCCCCCCATACCAATCTTCTAGACATGCCCAATCACAACTATTTCAACAAGCCTCTGATTCTGATGGAAGTGTTTATTCTCATGAACAAGTTTTCGCATGCTGCTAATGATTATTTGCCTGCGTGTAACATCCCAAGGGATTCTGTGATGAACGAAGGCTTTGACATGAAATATTTCAACTACCCTGAGGCTCAAAGCATTTACAGTGAATCAAGTTTTTACCAAGGTGTATACTCCACTTACGACCACTACGGTGACAGTACTGGGGTGAACACTCTTTCCTACGACAACATGAACGATTACTCCTCCTCCACACCGATGTATGTGGCGATTCGTAAAAATAAAAGAGACGCTTACTACAACAACTTGCCAGACTACTTCAGTTACTCCGGGGCCCAGTTTGACACTGGCCACTTTACAGCGGTTGGTACTGCTTACTTCTATGCTCCAGAATCGGGCGAATACACTTTTGAGTTGACAAACACAAACGATTTCGGTATGATCAGTTTCGGTGCTGCCAACGCTTTCAAGTGCTGTCAGCAATCCAACGAGAACGTCAACAATGCCGACTCGTCGGACACTGTTTTCATTACTTCGAACACCACAAGTGCTACACTAACTGTCCATTTGATTGCTGATAAATACTACCCAATCAGGTTCATGTATACTAACATTGCAGGCGATGGTGGTTTCGAGTTCGTCTTCAACACCCCATCCAACGCAGACTACACCAATGACTTTACCAACTACGTCTTCAGTATGGACGACCTGGACTACGTGTGTGACGATGAAATCATTACTTCGTCTGTCCAGTGGACCGAGTCCTATACGTCCACATCTGAGACTGAAGCGTCTGGGACGTTCACCGTGTCTGGTGTTGAGTACACAGGGACTTTCGTAGAGAAAATCATCTACTTCCCACCAACAACGACTACCACGTCGACAACTGTAGTTGCAACTGACATATACACAGTGACCACCTCGACCACACTGGTTTCCTCTACTGACCCAGCCAACGGGTACATTACGGTCTACGAAACCTATTTTGTCGAGGTTCCTTCACACGACACTGTATCGACCAGCTACACTGCCTGGAGTGGTTCTTCGACGACCACATACTCGACTGTTCTGACTACATCGACAGATAGCGCTAGCGGGATTTTCGTGACCTCGATCTATTATGTCAGCACTCCTGTTGTCAGCGAAACCACCACAGTGGCCACACCGTACAGTGGCTCCACCGACCTTACTTACTCCACCACCACCTCGGTTGTGACTGGTGGCGATGGCAAGGAAACTGACACCACTGTTTATTACGTCAGCACTCCTATCGTGTCTGAATCGAGCACCGTAGTCACTCCCTATGACGGCATTACTGATGTCACCTACTCCACCACAACCGTTGTTGTGACTGGTGCAGACGGCAAAGAGACTGATACAACCGTGTACTACGTCAGCACACCGTTCGTCAAGGAGTCGACCACAATGATGGCTCCAGCCAATGTCGATTCCACTACCACGTACTCTACCAACTATGCCACCACAACTGGAAATGACGGCAAGGAAACTGTGACCTCCATCTATTATGTCCAGACGCCGATCGTGAATGAGTCCAGCAACATCAACACACCATATGATGGCACAATTGATGTCACGTACTCCACAACGAGTGTGACTGTGAGTGGTGTCGACGGCAAGGAGACCGACTCGACCATCTATTATGTGAGCACCCCGTTTATTAAGCAGTCCACTACTATTATGACTCCAGCCAACGTCGAAGTGACTACCACGTACTCCACCAGTTATGCCACTACTACAGGTGACGATAACCGTGAGACTGTGACGTCTATTTACTATGTTGAGACTCCTATCGTGTCTGAATCGAGCACTGTTGTCACTCCCTATGATGGCATTACTGATGTCACCTACTCCACCACAACTGTTATTGTGACTGGTGCAGACGGCAAAGAGACTGATACAACCGTGTACTACGTCAGCACACCGTTCGTCAAGGAGTCGACCACAACGATGGCTCCAGCCAATGTCGATTCCACTACCACGTACTCTACCAGCTATGCCACCACAACTGGAAATGACGGCAAGGAAACTGTGACCTCCATCTATTATGTCCAGACGCCGATCGTGAATGAGTCCAGCAACATCAACACACCATATGATGGCACAGTTGATGTCACGTACTCCACCACCACCTCGGTTGTGACTGGTGCTGATGGTAAGGAAACTGACACCACTGTTTATTACGTCAGCACTCCTATTGTGTCTGAATCGAGCACCGTAGTCACTCCCTATGACGGCATTACTGATGTCACCTACTCCACCACAACCGTTGTTGTGACTGGTGCAGACGGCAAAGAGACTGATACAACCGTGTACTACGTCAGCACACCGTTCGTCAAGGAGTCGACCACAACGATGGCTCCAGCCAATGTCGATTCCACTACCACGTACTCCACCAGCTATGCCACCAGTGCCGGCGCTGATGGCAAGGAAACTGTGACCTCGATATACTTTGTTCACACTCCAATTGTCAGTGAAGTCACCACCGTTGCCACCCCGTATACCGGGTCTACTGATTTAACTTATGCCACATCTACATCTGCTGTGACTGGTGACGACGGTAAGGAAACCGACACGATTTTGTACTACGTCAGCACTCCGATCATTGGCGAGAGCATGACCGTTGCTAAACCTTACAACGGTTCCACCGATTTCACCTACTCCACCTCCACTGCTATCGTTACTGGTGCTGATGGCAAGGAAACTGACACCACTGTGTACTACGTCAGCACCCCAATCATCTTCGGATTCAGCACTGTTGCTACTCCATATGATGTCGAGTCCACCACCACCTACTCTACCAGTGTTGTTACTACCGTTGGTGTTGACGGCAAGGAAACCGACAGCACTGTGTACTACGTGTACACTCCAATCATCAGCAAAATGTCCACGATTGCCACTGCTTACAGCGGTACCATCGATGTTACGTACTCCACGCAAGTCACCACCGTGACTGGTTCGGACGGCAAGGAGACCGACTCCACTGTCTACTACGTGAGCACTCCCAATGTTCATGTTGTTTCCACCATCGAGGTTCCTGCAAACGTCAACTCAACCATCACTTACTCCACCAGTTATATCACCACCACCGGAGAAAATGGCAAGCAAACCGTTACATCGATATACTATGTGAACACTCCAATTGTCAGTGCGACTTCCACTCTTGTCACTCCATACGATGGAACCGTTGACAGCACCTACTCCACCAGCTACACCACTGTGACTGGTTTAGATGGCAAGGAGACAGACTCCACCGTGTACTACGTCAGCACTCCGAACGTCCATGTTGTTTCTTCCGTCGAGGTCCCAGGCAATGGCACTTCTAGCATGACTTACTCTACTAGCTATGTCACCACCACTGGCACCGACGGCAAAGAAACCGTCACTTCCGTGTATTACGTCTACACTCCAGTTGTCAGTGCCTCTGCGTCCTCCGAGATTCCATTCGATGGCTCTATTGCTACTACCTTTTCGACCAGCTACACCACCGTGACTGGCCCTGACGGCAAGGAGACCGACTCCACCGTGTACTTTGTCAAAACCCCAGAAGCCCGTGTCACGTTCACTGCATTTGTCCAGACCTCCGTTGATTACACCACCACAGTCGGGACCGAAGTTGTGAC
>PTXO01000077.1:0-18477 GCA_003020785.1 Hanseniaspora gamundiae
ATCATCATCACTTCCAAGTTCACTGATATCTACTCTTTTGTCAGATGGGTCTTCGAGTATATTACCTGATACATCTTCATACCCCGATACAACTTCCTATCTCATATCATCGAGCTCTATATTTCCAGATTCATCTTCATTATTCACATCTACAACAAACAATAACTCAACTATCGTATCTACTTCTGAATTATCTTCATATGTGCCCAGTGGTTCATCGATATCTATATCAATATCAACATCCACATCAACTCCTGAAGTAACAAAAGATAGCAGTATAACTAGTACTATCACTACATTAACATACGCACCATCAAGTTCATCCTACTCTGATACAAACAACAACATCTTTTCCAATTTTTCAATAATAAATATGGCAGGTAGTAGTAGTAGTATTGAAGGACCAACCTCGGTAGTGATATCATCGAGCAGCAAATCAACATCGGGAACCAGTGATTCGAGTAGTACGGGGTACTCGTATGATATTACTAGTAGTGATAGTAATCCTAAGTCAACTACATACGAAACCATTACTTATTCTATTGAAGACACTTCATTTACATCATCACAACCAACAACAATAACAGCAACAGGAGCAGAAGCATCGTCACTAGGGACAGATGGCTCAACATACAGCACACATATGTCCTCCTCCAGTGCATTGTATTATCAGGTCTATGAAATTACAGAATCAACAACAACATTTCAATGTAGTTTGTATACGGCTAAAAAACCTGGAACTAGTACTATTACTACTGATTACAACTACTATTCTACAAATTTGTTGAAAAAAATAGCAAAACAGCAGGACAATTATAAATCATCGTACAGTAAGAGTTCGCATAAGAACAATCTAGTTAAAAACTTGGTTGGTGGGATTGTTGGTGGGATCGCAGGGATATTTGTTATTTTAACTATTAGTTACTACGTTTATAAAGCATTGAGTAGGAAAGGGAAATCCAAATACTTTGTTGATGATAGTGGAGAAAGTTCAAGAGGTATAATTAATAAGACTAATGATAATAATAATAATAATAATAACAACAACAACAACACGGGATTCACTCATGACAAAGGTAGAAAAATTAATATTTTTGAAGAGAGAGACATGATGGAGTACTACACAACTGCTCAGGACAACTTACAAGCAGAATCACAAACGGAAACTGAAGAGGACGCTAAACAGAACCCCTTCAACGAAGAGTTTGATTTCACGAACAGAACGTTTGTGATGCCTCAGTCGCAGATCTTGTCAGGGTCGCAGATTCAGCAGTCTCATACCGTACCACACTCTTTTGTACCTCCGATCATTGTAGAGAGTAGTGCAGCTGACATTTTGAGAGGCACAGATCGCGACACGTCTTTCCACTCAGACGAGTCAGATAACAGATCTTCCAATAGATTGCATGTTGATGGACTTCATCATCACCATCAAGACGACAACATATTTTCAGACCCAAGAAGCAGCAGCCAGGATACGTTCAATACAGACGACACCTACTTTGATATGTCTAGTGACATAACGTCGTTGTCGCCTACAAGCAGGCCTCCTAGCAAAGGTATGTTTTCTGAAGTCATATAATTGTCTCTATAAACATCCATATGTAGTGCATATAACAATATTTCTCACCTGAATACCCAAAGCCTCTGAAGTATCACCTTGTACGTTTCTCTTGAAAAAAAAAACATCGAGAGCGACAAAACCAGTGATCAAAAAAAAATAAAAATGAAAAAAAAAAAAGAAAAATCGCTTGAAAAATTGCTTGCAAAATGTAAGTACTTTCACAAGAACCAATTATAGAAGAGAAGAAGAACAAAGACCAATGCAAAGATTTTACGTAAGAGGGATCAGCACTAGCCGTGCTTTGCAAAATGCCACGAGCAAAGTATCTGGCAGCGGGAACATTTTCAGTGATATTACCAAGACTCCAGACTTGAACGAAAACACGACTTTGGAGGAAATTTCTAAAAGAGCTAAAATACAAAATTTGAGTGAAGAAGACAAGAAGAAATACACCATGGAGTTGGAAAAATTCCAGTACAAGGACGATCCAGAGTACGACGCGTACAGAATCTCCACACAGGTTGGTATGAAGAAAAGAGGAGACGGTGCATAGTTGAGAATCCCAATCATGGAACCAAAACCTGTTTTAGACCAGATTGTTTCACCTTTGAAGAAAAAACTATATGAGCTAAACTGCAAACAAAACAAGATGAATTTTTTCGTCAAAGACAAACTGATTAAGGACAAAGAAGACGGCAATAAATTTTACAAGTTGACCTTGAGTGATAGAGAATTGCTATCGCTTGAACCAAGTGTATATTTACAATCTTACAGAATAAAATCTACTCCAAAGAAAGTCACACAATTTTTGAGATTGTTTGTGGAAAAACCGTTTGATTCTAAGATGCCTGTTAAAACAGCAATTACTCAATGTCATTTCCAGAAGAAGAAGTTGGGTTTAGAAGTTGCTGAATTGTTGACTAAAGGTTTAAAAGATGCAGAAAAATTAGGAATTGACAGTGACAACTTGTATATTGATGAAATCTGGGTTGGTAAAGATGGTTTTTTCGGTAAAGCCGTTGATATCAAAGGTAGAGGTAGAAGTGGTATCATTCAACACAAATGGGTTCATATAAAGGCAATTCTAAGAGATAGATCTGTTACAGTGGAGAGGTTGAAACATGAGAAAAACTTGAGACAAGAAAAGAAGAAACCATGGATACAATTAGAAGATAAATCCATCGGTGGGTTCCCAGGAGGTGTGTACAAATGGTGAGATCGTGTCTACTATGAATAAAAAAATAATAATCAGTGATATAAAAAAATGTACGTATACGCAGATGAAAAGAAAAAAATTGTATATAGTGTTTGTTTTTCTTTAGTAAATATGTACGTGTATATAAATATATATATATGTTGAAACAACTTTTAGTGAATAAATCATTTCTGTTTTTTATTTTCTTTAACCTTGGTGGCAGCTGGTTCTTTGACACTCTTTTTAGAGTCAGTAGCAGTAGCAGTAGCAGTAGCAGCGGCAGTTTCCTTGACTTCTTCTTCATAAAATTCATTCAATCTACTTTCATAATCCCAATTAGTCCACCACAATCCGGTTTGTAAGATTAAGATACCAATGATCAAAACCAATATAATGATATTGGAAGAACCCATCACGGCCAAACCTTGATTTTCTGTAACATCCCCCCAAGTTCTGTAATGACAACTATCAATACCAGTTTTAACATTGGTTAAAAAAACACAAAATGTTAAAAAGTACAAAACCAATGTACCGTATTCAAACATTTGTAAATCAGGATAAGGTTTGTAAATTCTAATAAGACAACCCAACATACCAATACTGTAAAAAGCAATATAGATACAAACCATGTAAAATGGAGTATGGTATAGGTTTTGATAGTGCTTTAACAAGTTGTCAAAGTGGCCCTGGGTGACATTCGAGTCAAACAATAGAGGTAGATCGTATGGGAAATTCGCACTGATTAAACCAACAATGAAAAACGTACCTGATAGAATCATCCCTGTTCCGATCGAACAGACATCCTTGTATGTGATTTTGGCCATTTTTTTGTTGTTGTTGTTGTTGTTGATTACTTGTCTCATTCTCACAAGAGGATCAATAAGAGGAAGTACATTATTAAAGTCAAACCACACTACCTATCCCATATTATATAAATCAGTGAACAAAAACAGATTAGAGTAAAGATGACTTCACATTGATCAAAAAAAAAAAAATGTAATCATGTTAGTTCAACGCCGTGTCCGTGTGTGTGTGTGCTTTTTTCTCTGTAATCAGAGTGTTGAACAAACAAAAAAAACAAGACAAAAGGAAAATGGTGGATAAGAAAAGAAAACAGGGAAAAATGGAAAAAAAGGTAAAACATCCGCTTACCCAGTCCCTTAAAATGCCAGTCTGTATTTGAATGGATGGGGTAACAAGTTTCTCCATGTTTTTGTTCGGATTATTACTGGTTTTGGGTATAATCGCATATATTGTTGTTTTTCCTGTTGTCCGATACTTTGTTGTCTATTTGGAATAACAAATTCCAGCATTCGTTATGTGACTAACTTTCCGTATATTCAGAATCTTTTGCCGAAGAAGAGCCAAACAGATTGTTTTTATATTGTCTATAGCCGAGTATATAATCGTTAGCACCCTTCCCCACCCCTCTCATTACACTATTTATTTCTTTCTTTCTTTCTTTCTTTTATTGCATCTTATCAACTCACCTTCTTCTTTTTCGTACTAAAAAAACAAAAACAGTCGGTCTTATAACCAAATATCTGTCGTATAATCTTGTAGAAGATGTTTGAAAGAAAAGAGAGATACTTTTAAATTTCTTATATTTTATTCTTTTTTTCTTCTTATCTCATATCTCAAACAATAAGAAACAAAAGACCACCAAACGATCACATTGACATAAAAAGAATTCTCGGCAATTCTATTCAAGTTCAATTCGTATTACTAATCACGACTTGTTAAATATCGGTAATTCTTGGTAAGTTTTAAGATTTCAGGATACGTTTCAAATTAAAATTCACATTGTACAATAATGCAATAACACATGTATATATATAAGCATACATATATGCAATTCTACAATTAGACACTCCCCATTGATACTTACAATATGCTGCTTTTCTATAAGAAAAAAAAGATTTAAAAACCATAGGCAACACACAAAACAATGACACAACTAACATACCAAGACTTGGAAAGCTACTTTAAACCACTTATCAGTAAAAAAGACGAATCGAGAAAAGTTAATCTTTTCTACATGGTCAATGGTTTACCAAAAGATTTGAACAGCCATGCGGATCCAATCTATTTGGCCGGTGGTATGCCGTTTGAAAACATGTTTCCTATTGAAAAGATCGATTTGAAAATCAGAAACGATCCAGGTATGCTAGAAGACGAACATGTAACCACTGATGAATCCTTTTCTACCACCATCGAAATGTACGAAGAAGATAAGGGAAATGGTAGAGTTGGTCTTTCAGAAGCAATGCAATATAGTCCTTTGAACGGATTACCTCAATTATTGGATTTGACCAAGAAACTAATTGTTAGAATCAACAAACCTATTTATGACGAATGGAATACCATCATCACTTGTGGTTCTTCTGACTCTTTGAGTAAACTTTGTGAATTGTTGATTCATGATGGTGCTACGATGTTGATTGAGGAATTCACTTTCACCAATATCTTGAACAGTTTGCACAGCTGTGGTGGTGAGGGAATTCCATTGAAGTTGAATATTACTTCTGATCCAAAAAAACAAGGTATTGACACTGAATACATGGCTCATCTATTGGACAATTGGTCTAAAATCTACCCTGGAAAGCCTAAACCAAAGAGTATCTATACAATTGCTACGGGACAAAATCCTACAGGTTTGACTCAATGTATCGAAAAGAGACAAAGAATTTATGACATTTGTTGTAAACATAACATCATTATTATTGAAGTTGATCCATATGGATACTTACAACTACCTTAATATGATCCGGAAAATCCAATGAATAACCCGTATTTCAATGATGAATACTCTGTGGATGATTATTGTAAAAAAATATTGACTCCATCTTATCTGACCATTGATAAAGAAGCTAGAGTTTTAAGATGTGAAACTTTTTCAAAAGTAGCTTCTCCAGGTTACAGAATGAGTTTCATTGCAGGTAATAAGTTCTTAATCGATAGACTCGACAACATCACCAATATGACAACACACAGTCCAAATGGTATTTCTCAGGCTGTCCTTGCCAACACATTGGTGGAAGTCGGGCGCCGTTACCAAAAGCAACCAGGCATGGAGAATGCTTCCTTGATTGATGGGTGGATCGAATGGTGTATGAAAATTGCTGGTCAATATACGCACAGAAGAAACACCATGTTCAAGTACATCTACCAACAACCTGCTTTTAAGGAAAAGAAAATTGAATTGATTGAGCCGAGTTGTGGTATGTTTGTTTGCGCAGCAATCAATTTAAAACCGGAATGGAATAACAACATCAAGAGGGTCATGGATTACTTGTACTGTTGTTTAATCGAAGAAGGATGTTTGGCCATCTTGGGTTACCAAATGACTGTTGATAGAGATTTTTCCATCGAAAGAGGTAATTTCTTGAGATTCACTTTTGCCAAAGCCAATAATCCAAAAGTTTTCCAAATCGGTGCCGAAAGATTAAACAAATCTGTAGAGAGATTATTTGCCGAGTTTGGTGTAGATGAAAAATTCACTTTGTCCTCGATTGGTTTTGAATGAACTTGACTCTGCTACGCTTTAATAAATTGTCTACGTATCTTTTAATGATTGTAACGGAAAGTGCCCGTTGTTTTATTTTTCTCTTTTGTAGTCTTAGATCTAATCAATAGTTCCTTGAATTTAGCCAAGCAACCAGCCCTGCGATTTCGCTCCAAAAGTCGTTATAATTTGTCTTGCGGAAATACAATCTATCACTTCTACGGAGATGTGTGAGTCACGAGAAAATGACACAAACAGGAACTTATTTGAATATTTTCTTATCTTGGTATTTGATTGTAGGTGTACAACTTTCTCAAAACCATCGGGAAAGTCGGTAATATAATGAAACTTGTACAATGTCTATATTACACAATCAGCTTTCCTTATCATCATGATTTCCGATCACTATCGGTAAAAGTCAAAGTTCCCCGGGAAATTGCGATTGTTTACCAATGCATCGATATAAGTATCAAATATTAAGACCGCATAAACTTGATTAATACCTTATCTTTGCGTTTTTTATACTGGCTCAAGTAAACAAAGACTTTTAAGCAAAAGCTTGTATATAATTGGTAGTGTAATCTCGATCTTCCACAATAATCTACCTAAACCATCATCAAACCGAGCAAACTAAAAATGACTCAGTTAACCATCGACAATTTGAAAACTAAATACGCACCTCTCATCACTAAGTATGACAAACACAGAACTTTACTTTCTTTCGCTGATACAGGTGTTTTACCAGAAAACTTGAAGCTTTCTGAAAAGCCAGTATGGCTGGCCGGGGGCCAACCTTTTGAAAGCATGTTTCCTATTCAAAAAATCGAGTACCAATTGAGACATTGCCCGGGGTCTATAGATGACTTTGAAGTGTCTTCAGAAGATTTCACCACTTGCGAGATTCCTCTGTATAGCACTGAACAAGTAGCGGGCATTAAAAAAGTTGGTATCTCGACCGCACTGCAATACAGTAATCCAAATGGGTTCCCTGAGTTACTGAGCTTAACAAAGCAAATCATTTCAAGAACGAACAAACAAAAATACGACGAATGGGCCACCATTGTTACAAATGGTTCTTCTGACTCGTTGTGGAAAATCTGCAGCTTGTTAATGGACGAGGACTCTACGATGTTGATCGAAGAGTTTACATTCCCCAGTATTTTGAACCATCTGCATTTCTCATGTGGGAGAGAGGTTCCTGTTAAGTTGAACATCACCTCCGATCCGGACACACAGGGAATCGATACAGATTATCTAGCTGATCTTTTGGACAACTGGTTTGAGAAATTCCCAAAAGAAACTCAAAAGCCAAAATGCTTGTACACAATTGCTACAGGGCATAATCCGACGGGGATAACCCAGTCGAGTGAGAAAAGACAAAAAATTTACGACATCTGTTGCAAACATAATGTTATCATCATTGAAGACGACCCGTATGGCTATTTGAAATTCCCTAAATTTGACTCGGAAAACCCAATGAACAATCCGTATTTCAAAAATGAGTACTCCGTTGATGATTTTTGCAACAAGATTTTGAGTCCATCGTATTTGAACATTGACGTAGAAGGTAGGGTCTTGAGATGCGAAACGTTCTCTAAAGTTGGTTCGCCTGGTTTGAGACTGGGATTCATTGCAGGAAACAGATATTTGATTGAAAAGTTGAATTTCATCTCTGCTGTAACCACTAGAGCGTCCAGTGGCGCCTCCCAAGCCCTTGTGGTCAATATGCTACTCGATATGGGTAAGAAATACAGAGAACAACCGGGCATGGAGACTGCCCCCTTGATTGATGGGTGGATTGAATGGTGTATGAAAATTGCTGGTCAATATACGCACAGAAGAAACACCATGTTCAAGTACATTTACCAACAACCCTGTTTCAAGGAGAAAAAGATCGAGCTGATTGAGCCGAGTTGCGGTATGTTTTTTTGTATTCTGATCAATTTGAAACCAGAATGGGCTAGCAACGTGAAAAGAGTGATGGACTATTTGTACTGCTGCTAGATGGAGGAAGGTTGTTATGCTGTTCTAGGTTACAGAATGACAATTGATAAAGAAATGTCCATGGAGAGAGCCAACTTCATGAGATTCACGTTCGCTAAAGCCAACAATCCGAAAGATTTTGAAACGGGGTTGGCGTTTTTCAACACTGCTGTTGAGAGACTGTTTGTCGAATATGGGTGTAACGAAAAGTTCCACCTATCTGAGAACGGTCTCTAGAGTGGGGTTTTATCTAGTATTGTTATAATTTGTAGCTATGTATCTTAATAACCCGACTTGTTTGGCGAAAATTAGCGACAATCCTCCTATAAGAGAAAAGCAAAAAGATTTTTCTTCCACCGTGTGAAGACCAAGATGCTTGTATTAAGCAGAGAGAAGACACGACAGCCATAGATATACACACAAGAAACAATGCAAATGCTACCTGATGGACAAAAAAACACTGTACAAGTGACATACGCTGATCAGTTGAAAATCAACGAATTTTCTAAATTGATCTTACAGAAAGACGACATTGCACAGAAATTGGAAAATGAAAAAATAGAGAAGGAATATTTAGACGATATATTATTGGAGATTGAACTTATCGATGAAGACGAGTACTGCAATTATAAAATAGGCGAATGCTTTGTGTTGATGAAACAGAAAAAGGTCATAAAGCAATTGAATAGAGATTTAGCGAAAGTTGATCACAACATTGAGTCTTTAGAAGAGTCAAACTCTGGGATTGACTCGAAAATGAGTGGTTTAAAAACAGACTTGTATGTTAAATTTGGGGACAACATCAATCTTGAGCGTTGAGTCTCAAGGAAGGACGATGGAGAAGGGAAAAAGATCATCAGATCGAGACTGGCTGATCCAATTTCAAGTTGAACTCGACGTCCGGGAATTTGGTATCTAGATATGTAGTAAAGTCGGCTAGACTCTTTGGCAAAGCAAATGTGAAACCTTTGATGATGGAGTATTCGTAAATAATATCACCCTTCAAGTCTTGCGTAATGTAATCTTTCATGTACTTGAACTCTTTGTTTGAGACATCCTTCGGGAATGAGACCATGTATTTAGTGGCTTCTTCGGAGCACAGTCCTTGTAATGTTAGCAGCGGTAGTAATGACAGTGTTAACAGTTTTTTACCTAGTTGCATCTTGCGTGGGTGTGTGTGTAGGTTTTTTTTGACTTGTTGGTTGGTTCTGCTATTGTATATGTATATGTGTTAACCTTGTTTGCACACCCCCCTTATGTCGATCTGTGTATGTTTTTTTGTTTTTTATATCATGTATTACTACTATATTTCTCTTCGCAAAAAAAAAAAAAGTCACGCGCATCGTCAAAGTCATTAAATATGTGTATATATAATATATATCCTATAAGTGTGTGAAAATTATCACTCTTCATCACTACTACTTTCGAACATATCTTCATGGAGGACGTTGTGTTTACCATAAATCCAATACTCATCAACCATGTCCTTAGCATCGATCCATTTGCCTTTATCTTTAGTGCTTGATGAATTGGTTCTACTCTTGCTGTTGTTACTACTGTTACTAATACTACCGTTTCTTTATGACGATTGTTGATGGTGATGTTGTTGAGAAGAAGAAGAAGAAGACAACGAGGAGAACGGAGGAGTTGCAGTAGGGTTGACAGTGAATCTTTCACTCAATATGTTGTTGTAGTGGCTAAACATTCTATTTTGATTCAAACTATCTTTGTTTTTTTGGAATAGTTTGTTTTTTCTGTGTTGTGAGGATGACGACGGTGTTGCAGAGGATTGGGTGATTTGTATTCTTGATTTCAAATATGGTGGTGGTAGAGATTGGTTTTGCTTCCTCTTAACAACTATGTTATTGTTATTACCATTGTTTGAAGAATTACTACTACCACTTAGTTTTGGAGGCAGCATCGATGTATGAATATTATAATTGTTATTCTCTTCAATAGAAAGTCTCCGTATACTATCAGAAAAAGTCGTATCTGGAACGTCTGTGTTCCCAATACTATTGATAAAATCGTTTTGATGATTGTATACATTGCTGTTGTTGTCTTTTTGTAAAGATGAGTCAAAGGTCATCATTGTACCATGACTCTTATAAGAAGGTGGTTGTTCCATGGTTATTTGAGAATTACTTGAACTTTATAGTATTTCTCTTGTACTGGCACTATTAATGGAGAAAGCGTATTCAGCTCCATTTGACATACTGTTATTACGATTCATATGTTTGCTATTACTATTATTAATTTCGTCATCGTTAATAATGTCAGGAGTATTTCCTTTATCAAATTGTAAAGATGAAGAAGATAGAGAGTTGGAAGAAGAAGGGTTCCCTGTTGTTGTGGTTGTTCTTGCTAATGTATCTTTGTTAGTATTCGTAGTGGTGTAGTTATTTCTAAACTCTTCTTCTAATTCCAAATCGTCATCATCTTCGTCATCCTCCTCATCATCTTCTCCATTTCCATTACCATTACCAGCCAATTCAAACTCATCATCATCATCATCATCATCATCCTCATCCTCATCAAGCATGTGGTCATCTTCGTCTAAGTCCAAATCATCTTCTCTTCCATCTTGCATAATACTATCTAGTTTATTAATCTGTTGAGACAATTTACTCCTTTGATTACCATTCATCCCAGAATTATCATCAGTTTGATCATTGGTAGTATCAGCAGTACTCCCAGCATTTGTATTTGAATATTTATACGTATAGTTATAAGCTCTATTGATCAGAATAGAATCCGTACCGTTTACAGCACCATTGGACTGTTGAGGATGTGTCTGTGTATGATGATCTCTGATGTTTAAATTTGTTCCAACATTATTTTGTATTGGACTATTAAATTGGAAAAACAAGTCGCTATCCGAACTTTGAGAGAGTAGAGATTGTTTAGTCATTGGTTGCTTATACTTTGTCTGGTCTTTGTATGATAGATCTAAAAGGACTTGAGAAAAGTAGTGTATATATATATATATATAAATAAATACATATACACAATTAGATGTATATATGAACATTAATAAGAATGCAAGATATGGTTGCAAGTATAGAGTAATTCACGCAACTGTAAAACACGTTTCCTAAACCATCACATGTGTAATGCAAGATACACTTATCAATAGAACCTATGAATAAATGGAAAGATCCTAATCAAAGAATTGTGTTTTCTTATCGATTCATCTTTTTGTTCTTCACTCAATTCTTCCCTCTATAAATAAGTAACACCAAAATTTCTATTACTATATTGAAGAAACAGTCATTATTATTATTATTATTATTATTATTATTATTATTGTTATTATTATTCAACTCATCACTACAACGTTCATTGAAAGTAAAGCACGTTTCTTCTTCTTCTTCTTCTTCTTTTTCATCTTCTCTTTTATTAATATTTACTACCACCTTTACAGTATCTTCTACAGCGTTATACAACCCGACTACTCTTTTTTGCTATATTACTATTCTATAAATAATTAACCCACGTGCTGTAATGAATAATTATACGTGAGACAGAAAAGTGTGCAATTAACAATATACGTATTAATAGGGTAAGCCACGTTTCTCGTTATATTTAAAATATGAGTAAAAAACATAATTATCCCGTTTTTCATATATATTTGATTTTTTTTGCACTACTATTATATAATTATATTTATTATTTGTCTTTTCCCTGTCTCTATGATTAAAAAAATAATAAACACCTGCTAAATAATCGTAAGGCTTTTTTTTATCACTTCTTAATTGATTATCACTCAATGAGTAAGGGACCACGATGAATATAATAATAATAAAAATTAACACCTAAGCGCGATGCACTATGCACGGTGCACTAGTGGAGATGAACCATGTGGGTGCTATGTATTAGTGCATTGTACATGGTAAGAGACTGTTTCTATGTCTTTCTGTCTTTCTGTCTTTCTTGGCTTTTATTGCTTGTACTCATACATGTATCTCAAATAATATTAGATTGATATATAAATGAAGAGAAGAATTGCAATAATCTACATCCCAAATTCACATTCTAATAATATCTTATTCCTCACTATATATATATATATATATGTGTCCATGTACATGAGTTATAACACTCCTATTTATCAATTCCCTCAGTATGCCCCCTCACAGGACACTCTTTTTGTGGCATCGCTATGACTGTGAAGATCCTATTCGCTCTTATATTGGTATATCTCCTATAATTTACTCTATACATAGTATTCACATACATGTACATTCAAGTTCAAACTCATATTCATCAAATTTTCCTATCTTTTCTGTACGTCATATACTGAATCTGTGCCTTCTCTCAGTTAACTCCTTTTGTTCCTCTGCATTTTGTTGTTTTTTTTTTATATTCCCGCCCATTGCTGTGGCATCACTTTTTTTCCCTATACAAATCGCTGTAGAACTGAATAATATATCATTTCTATAAGGAACAAATACTTTTTTCCAGAGTAAAGCAACTGTATTCTAATGATTTAATTCTATTTTTAAACTTTTATATAGTTAATAGTTACTCTATAAATACCTAGAAAGAAGATAAATTACAAAAAGATACTCACAAAAATACCAAGAGATTCATATATATATATTTATATATATACTTCTACATCATATCAATTATTTCAATACAAGAAAAAGAAAGAAATAAAAAAAGAAAAAAAACGAAAATATTAATATTAATAAAACATTATTACTTAATTACCTGTAAAAAAAGAATATCATCATAAGCAATAGCAATAGCAAAGCCATAACATTCCCAAACAATGACTAAACAGAGAGATACTAGTGAAAACAATATTGATACTCACAACAATGATAATGATAATAATAATCACGCAGGAAAAACGATAATCTATTCAATTCTGTTCACATTTTTATTAATTGTATCTTTTATACTGTACTTTAATTATTTCAGTATGGTACTTGAATACGCTGCTAATATTACACATATGGATATCAAGAATATACACAAGTATTTCTTAGAGAATGAAAATAGAACTATAGAATTTAGTTATTTATGTCTAGTAATATCCAGTTTTTTCTGCATAATAAGTCGTCCTTCATCATCATCATCATCGTATTGTGGATTTTCCTCTATTTTCAAATATGTGCCTACATATTTTGGTCTAAGTCTACTAGTAGTGAACCTTTACAATAATTCAACACATTATACAGAAATAGATGCATTGGATAAGACAATACAGCATAAATTGGCAACTACACCTGTTGTATTCATGCTTTCTAATACTATTTCACCAACTCCTATGGATACTAATGCCAACACCATGACTGATCCAATCATATATGATTCCATCACTTATAAAAATATACATGCCAATAAACAACAGTTCATATATAACTATAGTCTTTACTATAGTACTACTATTACTACTTCATCTTCTAATAGTGGCAATAACAAAGAAATGGTGATAGATAGTAAAAAATATCATGAAATGTTGGAAATGTTAAAACATTTACAAATATTCAAAGAAGATTCAAAGATTCAATGCATTTTAAGCTATGTCATGATATTAGGTTTTGTCAGTATACACACTGTTTGCTATTTGGTTCACAAAGTTTATAATTCCGAAGATGAAGATCTAGAGGAGAACGATAATGATGAAGGTGTAGAATTCAATTACATGGGGTCTGAAAAGGTGTAAAAGTTGTATGTATTATATATAAACATATATGCGTTTATGTCTATGTATTATTATTGTTAATAGGGTTTTTTAAGATAATGAAAAGTTTAATAGGTATATTAGCATTATAAAAAATGGCTTTAATTATAAAATGGCTTTAATTAAAAAAAACTTGATTAGTCAATAAATTTCGTGGAAAAAAAAATAAATACCGAATTGTTTATTTTTTGTGGTTTGGCATTTGTATGTTGTCCAAAAAGGTTTGTGAAGAGGAAGTGTAATGGGGTATTTATAAAAGTAAACAAAAAATATATACGTTAGTGAAAACCGCTGTCAGGGTAAGATTGATTCATGACTTACTAGTTATTTCCTTAAACGTCACTAAAACATCATTCATATCTTTTATCTGTTCTAGTCAACCTAGCCAATAAAAACACGGCGCTTAACAAGTATAATGATAATGCTGCCTCATAAGACAGTGAGGGATATTTTTTTATAAGAAAAAAAAAAAACTTGCTTTTTCTCCATTTGTATCTACATCAAGAGAGCTCTGCGGCGATAGTGGGAAAAAGTGCCAACTGTTGCGCAGACAACTTGATCATTTTCTATATTTCTTATCTATAAATATGCTGATCACTACACACAGACACATTGCCTTGAGATAATACCTGCGCAAAAAATGAATATTCTTCTACTAATAGTATCTTTCACACAGAGGAACAGTTTGAGATCACCAACTGTTAAATCAAGGCACACATAGTCGTACAGCCGGTTCAGTCACATGACAAGCATAAACTTTGTGTATACTATGACAGATACTCTCTACGGCAATGAATAGTCGTTCAATGAAAAAAAAAAGATAGGAATAAAACAGCCAGGGTTTTTTTTCTCTCTCTCAAGTCCCCTATCTATCTCTATTTGCAGAGAAAAACCATCATATACCTAGATTAAGATGTACAATTTATAGACTTCTGGTAAGACTATATCCGTAGAGGTATATTATATGCTCATTATTTTTTTTGGTTATAATTTTTGACGTCTTTCGAAAGATAACAACAACAACAGCAACAACAACAGCAACAAACAATAAACATTCTTGCTTCAATGTTTACGCATCGAATTGTGTTTTTAACAACATCATTACAACAGTCAAAAAAAAGTCATTTAGTGCGTTATCAATGAATCTTTGTTAAAATTTTTTATTTTGTTTGTCATCAGCTGGACGGCTCATCACTTTTCGAAAATGCATTGGAAGAATTATTTATATATATATATATATATATATATAAAGAGAAGTAAGAATGAAACAGATGTTACAAATATACCCTACTTTGCATACTTCATGTAATAATGAGTTAATCTCTTCTATACATCTTAATTGCAAAATATAAAGAAAACCAATCACAAAACTATATACATAAAGTAGATAAAGATGAGTGATGCTATAACCGATCCAAATTTGCTTTATGACAAAGCAGATACCACATTTGTTGCCATTTGTGGTATGCTAGTCTTTCTAATGGTCCCAGGTATTGGGCTTCTTTACTCTGGTTTGAGTAGAAGAAAACATGCATTGTCTTTACTATGGTGTTATCTTATGGTTTTAGGTCTAGGTGCTATTCAATGGTACTTTTTAGGTTACTCCCTAGCGTTCTCTCACCATACCAGGGGTAAAGGTTTTATTGGGACTTTAGAATTGGGTGGTGGTCACAATATGATGTTTTGGGGTGGACCAGCCGTTGTTTCTACCGTGCCAGATGTCTTGTTTGCTGTTTTCCAATTGATGTTTCAATGTGTTACCGTTATCATTCTATGTGGTGGTTCTTGTGAAAGAGCTAGATTATTCCCATTGATGGTTTTCATTTTCCTATGGATTACCATTGTCTACTGCCCAATTGCCTGTTGGTATTGGAATCCATCCGGTTGGTTAGCAGCTTTGGGTGCCCTAGATTACGCCGGTGGTGGTCCAGTCCACATGTCTTCTGGTGCAGGTGCCCTAGCATATGCTCTATGCCTAGGTAAAAGAAACGATCCATTGACTCAAAAGGGTATGCCTAAATACAAACCACACTCTGTGACTTCTGTGGTTTTAGGGACAGTTTTCATTTGGTTTGCTTGGTTTGGTTTCAACCCAGGTTCAGCTGGTTGTGCCACTATCAGAGCTTGGTACTCTTTCTACAACACCAATCTATGTGCTGCTGTTTGTTCTATCACTTGGTTGTTTATCGATTATGTTCGTTTCAAAAAATGGACCACTGTCGGTTTATGTTCAGGGGCAATTACCGGTTTAGTTGTTATTACTCCAGCTGCTGGGTTTGTTCCATTATGGGCAGCCTTTGTCATGGGTGTCATTGGTGCATTTGTTTGTAACTTTGGTTTGGAATTGAAAGAATTATTGAGAATCGATGATAGTTTAGATGTCTTTGCCATGCATGGTTTGGGTGGTATAACCGGTGCTGTTTTGACCGGTTTGTTTGCTCATAAAGATATCAATGCCTTGGCTGGTGCTGATGCTGCTGAAATTCCAGGTGGTTGGTTAAACCACAACTACAGACAATTGGGTATTCAAATTGCCGGTGTCTGTGCTACTTTGGCATGGTCCTTCTGTATCACTGTTATTCTATTGAAAGCTATGAACTATGTTCCAATGCTGAAAATCAGATTGAGTGAAGAAGAAGAAGAGTTAGGTGTTGATGCTGCTGAAATCGGTGAATTCACTTACGAAGAAGGGACCATGTTTATTCCTGAACCAGTCAGATCCAAGAGATCTGTTGTTATGCCGGAGAACCATGGAGCCATTGATGACCAAATCGGTGACTCATCGAGCGGTTCGGAATCTCAAGAAAAGAGAGTCGTAGTGTAATTTCCAAACGAGGAAAAATCAAATAAAACGAAATAACAAGCGTATATTTTCTTATATACTAATATGTAATCAACATAATAATACTAATAATTTTTTTGAAGAAAAAAAAAAAAAAGACGAACAAAGTAATATACAATATACGCACCATCACTACACAGTCTATTTGTATTTGTTCAAAACGTCATCCAACAAACCCAGTAGTTCCGTTTTTCTTTCTTGATCACACCAGGATCCGTTAATACTATTTTCCACGATTTTACCCCAAACTTCATTTTGGAAACCAAATTTTCTATGTACTTCGTAGTAGTTGTCTAAAATATAACCACCGAAATATGCAGGATCATCTGAGTTTATAGAGAACATGACGTTTTTTTCCAAAAACAATTCCAATGGCAGTTCTTTCACATCTTTAACCACTTGCAATTTCACATTACTAATTGGACAAACAGTTAACATGATATTTTTTTCACTTAGTCTTTCCATTAGTTCGTCGCTCTGTTTAGAATTAATCCCATGATCAATTCTCTCCACTCTTAATAAATCGATAGAGTTGTTCACATATTTGTAATCACCTTCTTCACCAGCATGTGCAGTCAATTTAAGGGTTGGGTTCAATTTTGAGGCTGATGCGTAGATATCGGTAAAGAGTTCTGGAGGAAATGGTTTTTCAGCAGAGTCTAAACCCAAACCATGAACTTTCCCCTCTTTGATCAAATGTGCTGCATCTTCTTCAACTAACTTGGAACACTCATTCAACGGACAATGTCTTAGGATACACATAATCAGTTTACTGGTGATTCCAAACTCGGTCTCTGCCTTGGAACAAGCTCTAGCAAAACCATTGTATACTGTATCTATAGAAATGTTTCTTTCCAAATGACTTTGTGGATCAAAGAATAGTTCCCCATGTTTTAAACCTTGAGAATTAGCTTTTTGGAAATAAGCCCATGCTAGTTCATAAAAATCTTCTTCGGTAATCAGTACTTGACAACCAATGTAGTAGAAATTCAAAAAATCTTGTAGATCTGCAAATTGAGCATATCTTTGGTTCAACTCCTCCTCATTCTTTGGGAACTTAGCAGGAAGGATAATGTTGTTTCTTTTGGCTAATGGGAACAACAATTGTGGCTCCAATGTACCTTCCAGATGCAAATGGTGTTCACATTTTGGTAATTCTTTTAAGAAATCTTGGATTTTAGGTGTCAATTCAAATGTTATTATATAAGTTTGTTTTTTGGTTTTTCTGTGGATAGTTTTCAATTTTTTTTTTTTTCCTTCAAATCATTGATGCAAGTAGGTATATGTATAAAAGATAAATTTATTAATACGAATCGAATATTCAAATATGGTTTTCATTATATACGGACACTGTTCACATTACACTTGGCTCATCGTCAGGTTATAACGTTTTGTAACGTTTCTTTTTTTTTCTCTCTCTTTTTTATATGATTTATCACCTATAAAAGATTTAAAATTGCCTACCTACAGACACTGCTTCCTTTACGTTATATTCAGTAACTAAGAAAACAATTGCTCTTTAAAGATGCAGATTGTTTTACGATTGTTTTTCTCCTTTTTCGTATTATTTATCCTTATCTCTTTTTCGGTAATTCCGTAAAAACTACAATATAGTATTGCTCGTTTAGCATTGCACGTGATAAAATCTTGATTACGTTGTAACACGTGATATATTGTTTTTCAAACTACATTA
>PTXO01000077.1:18592-44377 GCA_003020785.1 Hanseniaspora gamundiae
CGACCATTGTTACATTTTCGCAAGAAAACTTGAGAGATCTGCACAATGTTCATGAGTCAGTGCGTGTGAATAGTATTTTGCACCACTTGAAAACAGAACAACTCAGAGGCTAAGTACGATCAACGATGATAAACGTAAAACCACCGCTGGTGTTTAGTTGTACGTATACAGTATGAAACGTTCTGTTAATGACTCTCCTGTATTTTCTCCCACACACCTTTGTCAGTGCGAGGTAAGGGTGTTAAATGATATTTTTTTCCCGTTGTGGTTTCAGAGGGAAGAAGGGAGGCAGCAATAAAAAATGAAGAAAAAAAAAAATCTATCTCAACTTAAGAACGAGACTCACAAAAACAAAAACAAAAACAAAAAATAAAAAATAAAAAATAAAAAATGAATAATGAAAACGAAAATGGAAACGGAAACGAAAATGAAAAAAGTTTTTGTGTGTTTTTTCTTGCTTTCCTTTCTTGACTTTAAAATTATATTAACAATCTAATATGTAATATTTCTTCCTACATGTATTGTTGCGAGCAGCCATTACCAATACGCAATTGATTATTACAAATCATCATTGAAACCAATCAATCATATCCACTCTATAGTATTGGTAAGATCGAAACAACGAGAAACAAAAAAAAAAACCCCCCAGAAGCAGTAATCAACAGAAATAATGACGAATCCTGTGGCTGTTTTAACAAACACACTTCAAAACAATGCATCATCCCCTCCATCTGCAGCACCAAACCAATCTCAGCAACAGTATGCACAAGATGGACAAGAACACGGTGTCATGCCCAGTAATGTCTCTACACAGTCCTTTACATCGGGCCACAGAGACGATAGCAATGTCGTTGGTTTACATAACAAGATTGGTAAAAAAATCGGGGAAGGGTCCTTTGGGGTGTTGTTTGAAGGTGTTAATTTGATCAATGGTGTTCAAGTTGCTATCAAGTTTGAACCTAGAAAATCTGAAGCTCCTCAATTGAGAGACGAGTACAAGACTTACAAAATTTTAACTGATACTCCGGGGATTCCTCATGCTTACTATCTAGGCCAACAAGGCTTGCACAATATCTTGGTTATTGATTTGTTGGGTCCATCTTTATAAGACCTGTTTGAATGGTGTAGTAGAAGATTTTCCGTTAAAACCGTGGTTCAAGTTGCTGTTCAAATGATTTCGTTATTGGAACACGTCCATAACCATGATTTGATCTACAGAGATATCAAACCAGACAACTTTTTAATTGGTAGACCAGGTTCTTCTACTGAAAACATGGTACATTTGATTGATTTTGGTATGGCTAAACAATACAGAGATCCAAAGACTAAAAAACATATTCCATATAGAGAAAAGAAATCATTAAGTGGGACAGCAAGATACATGTCCATAAATACACATTTAGGAAGAGAACAAAGTAGAAGAGATGATATGGAATCATTAGGTCACGTTTTCTTTTATTTCCTAAGAGGTCAATTACCATGGCAAGGTTTGAAAGCAGCTAATAATAAACAAAAATATGAGAGAATCGGTGAAAAGAAAAGATTGACAAATGTTTATGATTTGGCTCAAGGAGTCCCTGTTCAATTTGGAAGATATCTGGATATTGTGAGAAATTTGGATTTTGAAGAAGTTCCAGATTATGAAGGTTATAGACAGTTGTTGATTAGTTCACTAACCGAACAAAACTTGTCAATGGATGGTGAATATGATTGGATGCAATTGAACGGTGGAAACGGTTGGGATTTGTCCATTAACAAGAAGCCTAATTTGCATGGGTATGGCAGACCAAACCCACCAATGGACAAAAACAAAAGAAAGAATAACAACACGAATACTAATACAAATACGAACACACCAGTGCCAACTAACAACAACAACAACACAAACGTTAACGTTGCTGTTGGCCAATCCATTCAACAACAACAGCAAGTCGCACAACAACAACAGGCGCAACAACAGGCACTACAACAACAACAAGCCCAACAGGCCCAACAACAGGCCCAACAGGCACACCAACAACAACAACAATTGAATCAACAGTTGAGTAGATCACAGAGCAACCAAGTCATTCCACCAGAACAGTTGGATCCGAACTCATATGAAGCTTACCAAAAGCAGATTGAGGCAAAATATCAAAAATCCCAACAACAACAACAACAACAACAGTCTGGACAAAGATACGGTGCACAGGGCGGAGCTGCTGGTGTGTCACAGGGCCAGCCAAGATTTGCCAGTGGCAATTACGCACAACAACAAAACGGCTCGTCGTATAGACCAACAAACACACCAAACTACCTGTCGCAACAGTCTCCATCAAATTCGCAGAACGTGGCAAATGGGCAAAACAGACCGTACTCTGCTCCACAGGCTGCTTACGGTGGTTACCAAAACGGCGCTCCAGGTTCTGGTTTGAACAGCAGTCCTAACAACCAACAACTGCAGCAAAATCAACAGTACCGTCGCCAAGGTGAAAATGAGAGCGAACAGGAAAGCAAAGGATTTTTCTCTAAATTGGGTTGTTGCTGAAGTTCATAAACAACAACAGCAACTGTATATTGTTTATATATATAGTGTTTTCTTTAATTGTATTGAACTATTTATTATCAAACACATGGCGCACCACGTGACTGGATCAGCGCTCTTTCAGAAACATTTCTTTTTAAGTTTCAAGTAGGGAAACAGAATAGAAGAAAAAAAAAAAAAAAGAAAATGCTCTAAATCCATCTAATAAGAGATGGAAGAGCTATAAACTTATAAAAACAAAGAACAGACAAAGACAAATAGAAAAAAAAGCAAGCAACAATGGACGAACGTGTTTTATATGGTACTAAGAATACCACAATCTTAACGAACTTGCACAACACCACAACCTCAACCACTTATTCGTTGAGACAGAGTACCCCAACATGTTTCCAGGCGCTTTCCACCCCATCGGGTCTAAGAATTTTCACCACCACGCAGAATAAAGCACTATTGCACATCTACAATATTCAAAACAGTCAGCTGAACAACGGTGTTGGTGGTGGTAGCATGAGTAGCAGTAGTCATGCTGAAGTGAATATCTCTCAGAGAATTCCCCTGGTTGAGCCAATGGAAAAGTTTATAGTGTACCAGGACAAGTATTTATTCGGTACATCGGTCACAGGTGGAGGAATTGGTGGGCTATACATATGGGATTTGGAAAGTGGTGAATTGCTTAAATTCCATCAAGGTTTGCACTACCAAAAAATAAACGGGTTTGTGTTGAGCGAAGATGGTAAATTTTTGATCACCTATTCTGATGATTCTAGGTGTTGTGTTTGGGAAATCCGTGATTTGTTTTCCAACAACTTGGAGAAATTGAAACCGGTTTCGATTTTGAAAGACCACAGCTTGCCAATCACCAATGTGGAAGTTGTTGGCGATTTCATTTTCACTGGGTCTCTAGATATGAGTATACGTTGTTACGGTTGGATGGAAAATGGGTTTTCGCAATTGAAAGTTTTCACATTTCATCAAAGGGTCTTTAACTTCAAACTAGACTCAGCCTTGAGATGCATCTATGCTGTTTTGGAGAAATCAGGTTCGGGAACATCTGTCATTATGCAAGTTCCATTGTTTTACAAATTATCGTTGAGTAGTACCGGTGATAGTAATGAAGGAAATGATAGAGATTTGAGAATTGTCAATCTATTAAACTCTTCTCAATCGCACAAAATCTACACATGTACGCCTTTCTTTGAAAAAGATGACGAACAGTTGAAAAATAGAATCAAGAACTTCCAAATAAACGGTTTGGTTATCTGTTCAAAGATTTACGAAGGTTTGGCGGTTTCCAAATTACAGATCAATTTGGATAATACAATTTTATTAGTTGGTTTACAAAAGTACGGTAAAATTCTTTGTATGGATATTTTCTCTAAGCAGATTTTGAAAGAACTAAACAGTAACGATCAAAGCGATATCCTGGACATTCAAATCGAACCAATCATTAAGAAATCCAATGAATTGAACACTTCATCTGGATCTTCTAAGGATAGCGATGTTTTCAAGTATCCAAATTTGAACAAGAATTTGAACGATGTTAATGAATTCGGGGACTTGAACGTCATGAGAGTTGCTGCCAATTCAACATCACCAAATGCAGAAGACCACATTGTTTTGAACGATTTTGAATCATATGTAGATGAATACGTCAACCAGTCGCAATACCTGTTTCAAAACGGTTCCGCATTCACCATTGCCCCATCTTCTTCTAACAGTAATACCAATATCATCAACAATGATGCTGAAAAAGATAACAAGATCAAGGATCTACAAGAAACTGTTGAGAAATTGACAAAAGCATATAAAGATCTAAGAACATTGTACTCTGATGAGTCTTAGTCGTCTTTTCTCTGTGTTTATATAGTTATAGATATATGTATAGTACTTAAAAATAATAAAAACCTCCTCCTTCTATTACCATTTCCCATACACTTTTCTTTTTCCCATATATGTGTATTTTTTTTTTCTTCGTCTTTTTTCGCGAGAAAACTATGTGTGATATACAAAACATATTCATCATTTTCGATGATCATATGAGAGAAAGATTTCGAAAGATTAACAACACTTACAAACAGTGGAAACCATACGAGCCAGAATGAGCGAAGTCAAGTTAACCAAGAAACAATTGAAATCGAAGAATTTCAAAAAAAGTAAAGAAGAAAAAGAGAATGAGAAGGAATCATTGAAAAGAGCAAGAGAAGAACCTGTTGCAACTACTACTACTACTACTACTACTACCACTACTACAGCAGCAGACGGAACCACCATCACCACTACTGAAGAGCAGCCAGTGAAAAAGAAGAGAAAGACCAGAAGAGGTAAAAAGGGTAGAGGATCAGCAGCAGCCAAAAGCAACAGATTTATTATCTTTGTTGGTAATTTACCATTCAACATTACAAAAATGGAATTAACTAATTTTTTCAAAAACTGTGTACCTGACGAAATCAGAATAAGACCAGATAAAGGTATTGCGTTCCTTGACTTTGATCCGGATACCTGTGCAAAGGGCAGTAGTATACAGAAAAGAATGGATAATGCTTTGTTACAAAACAAAACAATGTTCCACGATAGAAAGATCAACGTTGAGTTGACCGCAGGTGGTGGTGGTAACTCTGAAAACAGACTAGGTAAGATTAAAACAAAGAATTACAAGATGGAAATAGAGAGAGTAGAAAGAATAGATAAAATGATTAAAAACAACAGAGCAGTTCCAAAAAAAGATGCTACTGAAGAAGAAGAGCCAAAGAAAAGCGAAAAGAGTGTTAGTAGTAGTGCTATTCATCCAGACAGATTGAGACTATTGAAATAGTTCTTTTGTGCGTATATCCATGTGTACATTATTACCATTTATCGACTTATAAGCCATATATATATTTACTATCATACTATAGATAATAGCTTTTCTTTCTATCACGTGTTGTGCACGCACACGTGATATACAGCATCAGATGTTACCCCGATCAAAAATCATTGTTTTCCTTTATTTTTCATATCTTTAAAGAGATAGCAGTCATAGGATTTGCTCAAAAAATACGGCACTAGCTCGTTCGTTTTTTTTATCACCATTATTATTATTAATATTTTAATCTGTGTCGTTTGATTGTATTGATTAAGATATTAAGTATCAAGACAGTCATTTTTTTTTCTTTCAGAACAAAACATGTGCAGCAGTATTTGTTATTAGTTCTAAATACATGGACACACACGCTCCTATACACGGCTCATGCATTACTAATAGTATTGATTCTTTTTCTTTCGAGACTTATTGATTACATTTAAAAAATGTTGCAACACAAAAATGAGTATCTGTTCCTATGCATCCATAATTATATTTATCTTCATATTTTCGTAGACTTTTAATATGGCAAGTGCTGTGTTACACCCAAGTGTTTAATATAAAATTTTGAGTCTATTCGCTTTCATAATTCTCAAGATATGAAAAGAATCATGGAGAAAGATTTTAGTTAAGAGTAATAAAGATTACTTTTAAACATCTGTTCGGGCAAATGAAATCAGAGTTATTCTGTAAACCGGGAATACTAAATGTTTTCTTAATAGTTATTTATTCATAATAGCATGCCTATATTATCTTGTACTTACAAATCAGAGCTTGTTTTTAAAAATTATTATTATCTCCTCTAATATAAATATGATTAATTGTAAAATCTATTGCAAGAAGAGTACGAAGAGAAAGAGAGAGAGAGAGAGAAAAAAAAAAAAGGTGGGTTTTTCATCTTCTTTTCGGTTGTTTTATTTTTCATAGTGTTTTTTTTTAATTTTTTACCTCTAGTTATATATTATTTATTATCTATATGAAAGATAGTTTTTTTTTTTATCATATAGATTAGATACTTTGATTACTTTGAACAATCGCCACAATTTGTAGATAAGTGACTTGTTCATATATATTAATACTAAACGTGGCTGTTGAATAAAGCAGACATTAAATATTATCAAACAGATCAATTCTAGAAGCTCAGTATTTCTTACTTCAATAAAAGAAGAAGAAGAAAGAAAAAGGAAAAACAATTAAACGAAATCGTACATTCGATCGTCACACATACACATATATACAACACACAAATATGTCAGAATCGACTTTGGAGACTCCAAGTAGTACGTCTTCATTAACCCAATTATTGAAAGAGGGGAAAGGCAAAGATATCAAAGGAACTGGCGAGAAGGCAGGTCATTCTTCATCGGGAAAACCAAATCCATTGAGTATACACACCAATGATTTTTCTCAATCCTTCATCAATAACAATAATGCCCATACTGCTGCTTTAAGTAATTCTCTTTATGGTAGTACAAATATCAATACTCCTATTTCCTCAAGTCCAGTGACTTTGAATTCCAACACTAGCATGGGAACTTTTAACAACCATAAATCTTTTTCACAAAAAAATTATCCATCTTTGTCTTCATCCATTCCTTATAGTGTTCCAAACTCTACAGGTAATCAAGATGAAGATGCCACGAATACTGCTAATAATACTAATAACACTCCTAACATTACTAATGGTACAGCGCTATCAAACTTCAACTCTTCTAATTTGTCAGGCTCTTCAGGGTCGAATACGTATTCTCTTGGAGACAGCTACTCAGGTATGATGCCTAAAAATATCCAACAGATCAATTCTAACGTTATTCAATCACCAGTTGTTCAAAAAGTAGAACCGAGATTTGTTATTACAAAGCAAAAATTACAAGAAAAGCAACAGTACAATAGTTATCATTCACCAAGTTCTAAAAACATGAGTTCAAGCAGTAATGGTAGTTCAAGTCATAAAAGTAAATATGGAAAGAGTAGTGGTAGTAGCAGCAGTAGCAGTGGTAGTACCAGTAGCAGTAGTAACAACAACAATGGTAGCAAAACATTGAACCACTCTTCTTCATTCAACAAGAAATCATCATCTTCCTCACTTTCCTCTAGTTCTCATACGAAATCAAGATCAGGATCCTTGAGTTCTCAATTGGGGAATTTGTTTTTCAATTCAAGTAACGGCAGTGGTGGTGGTGGTGGTGGTAGTAATAGTAGCAGTAGCAGCAGTAGTAAGACACAATCCAAGTTGACTTCAAGTTTAAAAAATTCAAAATCTTCTTTAAACTCCTCGTCTCTGTCTTCGCCATCAGGGTCTTCGTCAATGTCCTCTGTTTTGAACAGCAACGGTACCAATGACGCAGCTAATCAATCATTCAGTCCTGGCTCAACTGTTGATGAAACTTCTTCTTCGTTTGGTACTAGAAATACGTTTGATAATGGTACGAACACTACCGAAATAGGGTCAACAGCGGTTCCAAAGCCTATTAGAGCAAGACAGTCTACTATATACAGTGCGTCGAGAACCCCTGTTGGATCATTGAAAATCCACACCAGCTCTAATTCTAACCTGCAAGCAAACAACACATTTGCCAACGGCAACAACAGTGGTAACAATACACCAAACACTCCAACTGGTAGTTCTCTGAAACATTCCAACTCTATTGCCAAGTTTTTCAAAAAAAGTTCAACGTCATCCTCCTCTTCTTCCCATACTAAAAACGGTCACGCGAATCAACAACAACAACCACAACTACAACAGCAACAACCAGGCAGTCCTCCATCCACGTCCAGTTCTATTTCTGCCCGTAATTACAGTTCTTCTCCAAGCGTTTCCACTTTCAATACCAATGACATAGCCAATGGTCAAAACTCTCAATCGTCTTCTTTCAGCTCATCTTCTCTGTCATCCATTTCCAAACAACAACAAACCGATACCAACGGATCCAATGCTACAATTGTTGAAGGTGTTGTTTCTAAAATGCACTCTGGTAATCCAAAATTACACTCGTCTCCATTCACTTCCTCCACCTTCAACGGACCTTCGTCATTAGGTAATACTGATCTTTTATACCAAGCGTCAAACAGTTCCCAACCACCACCAACATCAATTCCAAACTCGTCGTCCAATTCGTTGCAACAAGCTCAACAACAAGCCCAATTGCAACAGCAACAAATCATCGCCAACGAGCAAAGCACTTTGCCGTTCAACAAAAGATACTTGAAAACAGGTGACGATCTAGGTGCAGGTGCCGGTGGTACCGTTAAAGTTGTAAAGAGAATTCTTGACAACAAGATTTTTGCAGTCAAAGAATTCCGTAGCAAGTACGACTCTGAGCGTAAAAGAGAGTACATCAAGAAAATTACAGGTGAGTACTGCATTGGTACAACTTTGAAACATCCAAACATCATTGCCACAATCGAAATAATCTACGACGAAAACAGGATCTTCCAAGTCATGGAATACTGTGATTATGATTTGTTTGCCATTGTCATGAGCAACAAGATGTCGTACGACGAGATCTGCTGTTGTTTCAAGCAAATTTTGAATGGTGTTGAATACTTGCACTCGATCGGTTTGGCTCACAGAGATTTGAAATTGGATAACTGTGTCGTTGACAAGAACGGTATTGTTAAACTGATTGATTTTGGGGCATCTGTGGTGTTCTCCTACCCATTTTCTAAAAGCTTAGTTACTGCCTCGGGTATCGTTGGTTCCGACCCATACTTGGCTCCCGAGGTTTGTATTTTCACAAAATACGATCCTAGACCAGTAGATATCTGGTCCACAGCCATGATTTTTGTCTGCATGGTTTTGAAAAAATTCCCATGGAAGATCCCAAAGCTAAGAGATTCCTCCTTCAAACTGTTTTGCAGTGGAAGAGACTGTGACTCGTTATCCAAACTAGTCACCAAGACACCAAACCCTCCGATCTATGAAGAGAGCGTGGAAAGCAGCACCGAGGAACCAAACACTACAAACAACAACAGCAAAGACCCAGATAATCTAAACATTGGTCCACAAAGACTACTACACAACTTGCCGGAAGAAAGTCAACCTATCATTGCAAGAATGGTGGATTTGGCTCCTGCGTGCCGTGCAAACATCGACGAGATCATGAATGACCCGTGGGTAGAGAGCATCAAAATGTGTAATGTTGACGAACACAACAACATCATATGTCCAAAGAACAGCCATTGTCATACTCAAGTTGACCAGAGCATCGCTCACATTGCAGGCTTGGAAAAAAACAAAAAGAAATGATAACTGCCCTTGTAACCAACCAGATGTTAACACATGTAACTACTTTGTATATACTATGTATAAAATATTTATTTCAGAAAGACATAACCATGACTGTTTGAATATTGTGATACTCGTGCTGTCATTAAGCTACAATCCGGTATATTGCCGAGTGTTGTTTTCGGTACGTTCATGTGGTTTTCCACGGACTATTTTTTTTTTTTTTTTTTTTCTTTCTTGCTTTTCTTGTGATGATATTTTTCAACTTGAAGATTTCATCAAGAGAAAATAGTGAAAAACAAGTCAAACTTCCTAGAAGAACCAACCTCGAAACATACAAATGAACAGTGTTGTCAAACTTATAGTGGGTGCAGGGAAAGCTGCCCCATCACCACCAGTAGGTCCTGCTTTGGGCTCCAAAGGTATCAAGGCCATTGATTTTTGCAAAGAGTTCAATGCCAGAACAGCTAATTACGTTGTAGATGTTCCAATCCCATGTCTAATTAACATCAAACCAGACCGTACCTTCTTTTTCGAAATCAAGTCGCCGCCTACAGGGTACCTGTTGTTGAAAGCTCTTGGAGAGAACGGTGCTAAGAAGGGTTCAGCACAGGCCAATAAATTCAATGTCATTCCACCGATTGGTGAAGTGAGCTTAAAGCATGTCTATGAGATTGCAAAAATTAAGAAAACTGACGAAAGACATAAAGAGTTGGAAATGAAAAGCATTGTGAAAACCATCATAGGTGTTGCCAAGACTATGGGTATTCAAGTTGTCCCATAGCTGATTAAAAGGAAGACTAGAAGCCCACAGAAAATCTTGTACATATTAGCTTGAAAATTTGAAAAAAAAAAAATAATGCATTAAGTATATACTATCTATAAAATTAAAAATTATCCAATTATTGAAAAAATATATGATTTTCGTCTGACTAGAGTTTTCTTTTTTTATTCTTGTTGAAATTCTTGTTATTTCTATTGCTTCTACGTTTAATAGTTGGAGGCTTGTTATTGTCAGATTTGTTTTTGTTCGCAGATTTTGGTGCTATTTTCGATTGGAGGCACACTTTCGGGGTGAGCTTAGAGTAAACCAAGTAGTAGGCGTTTGACTCGTTCAACACATCCAACTCGTTGATTTTGTTTATACTCTCATCATCATATGTGGCCCAACTCATATCTGGTTGCAGACAATGAGAAATGTAGTGGCCAGAACTCAAAGATCTGCCCTCATGGCACACAACCGTTATCAACTGATACACAGATGCTGAATCTGCCATTTCACTCTTCTTAGAAGTATACGACGAGAGATCCATGTATTTATCAAATTGAACACCAACTTTCATTTTCGAAGACTCTACACCGTCAAATTTGAATTTTTTCAAGTGGATAACCAATACTTCTGGATATTTCAAAACTTCCAACTCTTTGATAGATTCTGTGGTTTTCTTGTTACAGGTTTCACAGTTATAGCCGTCGTGTATCATCTCTGTCTTGAAGTAGTTTTCAATAGATGTTTTCAAATTGAACTTCTTGTCCTTCTTCTTATTCATTTTTTTCAAATCGATGGATAGATCGTAGAAAAGCTGCTCTGTAATACTGACATTATCACAATTGGAACATTTAATTTTTTGTGAAAAATCACCTCCAAAGATATCATAAATGATCGAAGATTTCAATTTTTCGCCCTTTGGTACTGAATCTTCTTGTAGTGTGGACATTAGGGACATGAAGTATTCATGGGAATCTTCTTGTTCCCACATGGACATCATGCAGTTAATGTCTTCAAGTCTGTTGATTAATTTTTTTGGGTTGTAATAACGAATGGACGGGTTCCAGATTTTTTTAGATGACTCTGCCAACTGATGCGATACTGAATTTTTCTTCAATTTTTTATGATTTGCCGGATTGTTTAGTATGTCGTTTAGATAGTTTTGAATTGCAGGAATATGTAGGAAAGCTTGTACTGCTGAGTTGATATAGCACGTAACACCGTGGTTCAACAAACCTTTTGGATATAGAGCGGCGTTTTTTGGCAATTGCCAGTTTTTCAAAATTCTGTATGGCTCATAGGTACCACGATCCTTTGTATCATTGATTTGAAAAGTGCTGCATTCTTTGATAGAATCTGGAGCAACCAGTCTTTGTTTTAAAAGAGTGGTCTTAGTCAAAGCGGTACCAACAGAGTCTTCTTTATCATCAGATGACAGTGATGATGATATTGTTGACTCTTTGCCTTCCTGAGAACCTTCTTTTTCTGAATCGTCTGATTCTGTAGCGGTGCTGCTTGGTTTCACTCTCAAGATATGTCCTTGTTTCAGGTCTGTACGGATCTTCAAATTTTTTTCTTCTTGTGCGTTTGTTTCCATATCGGCTCTTAGATCGTCAATTTCGTTTTTCAAATCCTCGTCTTCTAGATCTTCACCAACGTCGTCTTCCAAGTTCTCGCCGACATCGTCCTCCAAATCTTCGCCAACATCCTCATCGTTATCTTCTTCTTCACCCTCCCCGACTTCCTCTTCTTCGTGCTTTTCGGAACCACCTTTTGCTTTTGAATTCTCTTCTTCAACTTCGCGCTTTCCAGTGTTGCCCTTCGTCTCTAAATTCTCGTCTTGAACTTCAGTGGCATCTTCGTTGTAATCCTGAATTATTTCATCTTGTGCAGATTTGTATTCGTCAGAATCGCTTTCAGATTCCGTCTCTTCTTTTAATTTAATGTCCTCTGGAACATACTCATTATCACTCAATTCGAAGTCGTCATTGGTTTTCCGTTTTTTGTTTTCGTTGTTACTCTTTGATTTCGTTGCATTACTACTACTACTATTTGTATTATAGTAATTCATTAATGATTCACTCAATGATTTCGGTCTTTTCTTCATTTCTTTCTTTTTATTACTATCCTTGACTAATACTGTCTCATTTGATGATTCTTTTTTACCTTTATTTAAATCTTTAGAAGATTCTTTACTAATTACGATATAATTCGAATTGTTCCCATCTGTATCATCCATCGATACACTTTTCGTATTATTTTTTTTGCTCTTTATGAAGTTCAATGGATTGGTAATTATTCTGTCAATCAACGGTTTAATTGAATTTATATCTTGTTTGTTACCAGTGGTACTGCTCTTCTTTTTTTTTTTTTTTTTTGGGGGGAAAAAAGTTTGGCTATTTTGATCGAGCGAGCTTATACAATTATATCAATGAAAGAATAAAAATAAATAGATCCTTGGTGATGATCTCCCTTACCTGTTAATTGTGGGTAGTTTCTCCTGAAACTATTTTTACAAAATGGGTCTACTACTATTAAAATTGAATCAAAAGAGTATATAGAATTCAAAAAAGAAAAGTTAATATGTACGTGAAAGTACTGTAGGCATACATTATGGAAGACCTAAAATCCATATACATACGTTAATTTTACAGTATAGATGAGTATATTTAGACTAACAAAATGTCAACACGGTGTAGGAATAATCGATACTTTTTCTCGTGAAATCATTATTCATTAATGTGTGCATATCAAATATGAATTCCTCCAACCAGATAAAGGAAGACAAAAGAAAAAAAAAGAAATGTGAAAACCTAAAAAAAATGTAAAAAAATCCAAAAACCGAACACCGACACGGATTACTTTTTTTCTTTTCACATATTCGGTCTCCGAATTGCTGTCATGGATTCTTCAAGTCACATGCCAGCCATGTTTCTTTCTTTCTTTGTTTACATTTCGTTAAAAGTGACTGATAAGACTTGTGGTATTTTTTTTTGTTCTTGTCTGTCTGCAATGTTCTGCAGGAAGAAAGAGTAAAAAAATATTTCAAAAATAGAAAGCCAGGAACGAGAGTGGATTTTGAAATCCTGGTGTTCAAATCTCTCTTATCAAAAGGTGTAAACAAAGACTTCTTCTATATCGCTCATCGGTTGGTTAACCTTTAAGGTCCAACTATGTGGGTTTTTTTTTTGTTTCTTCAGTATGATAAGAGTAGATATGAGTTATTGTTTACCAACAAAAAAAAACAAAGGCGGTATTTAAATTATATATGCAATAATCGCTTATTAGATATTGAGTGCAGAGAGTATCTGCATTTGGAAAACCGTTTCACTTGCTATCATTAGTGTAAACATGGGATAATCAGTCACAACACATACATGTGATACATTTATCTTAATGTCTCATAGTGAATTGCAATGTGCATATGTTGTAATCAAGTGTTTGCACATTCTTTGTTTACATCAGTGATTGGGTGACGACGATGGTCCACACATTCATCTAATAATAGCAACTCATAGAATAAACACGTATTGCTTGTTATGTGAGAGATGGCTTTCAGTTTCTTCCTGGATTTAGTAAGAAATTCATTACATACTAAGTGTCCCTAATAAGGGGTGTGGAAAAAAAGTATCATCTGATAGGAAATTCGCGGAGTAAAGGAAGCGAAAAAGACAAAACATCCAACAACCTCCACTGCCGTCACTATGATATAATTTTGTTTCCGTGGTTTTACGGAGGAAGGAGGAATGGCTGTAAATTGCTGATTTTTCCGTAGAAGAACAATATCACAATTGTGTATTAACCCTACCGCATTAAAGAGTGTGTCATAAAAGGGTACTGCGACTGTATAAAGATAGTCATGCATACTTGGAATATTGATATATGGAAGCTGAGAGAGGGAAGGGGGATGGGCGGTTGTTATTGTGAGTTGCTTAATAATTTGTTGATTAATTAATCAGAACCCTGTATGACACATATACATATACAGTGTGTAATAGACAAATTGTAACTGTATATAAGAAGAAAGATGTTTATCACAAGAAATCTAAAAGTTTATGTATTTGAAAATTGTTATTAATTCTAATAATAATAAAAGTGGAAGAGTAACCATACACTACACAAAGACAAACACGCAAACACATAAACATGGCTGCTACTTCCATTAATACTAATAGCCACACAGGCAAAACCATTTTACCAGACATTGCTACTCTATCAATGTCCTCTTTAAAAGATTATCCAGATTTTGAATTCCCAAGTAAAGAATTACAAAAAGAGAAAATCATTGATATTATTGATGCTAAAGGTTGCATACCAGAATCGTTAATTGAGATCGAAATCAATTGGTTTTACGATCAATTGAACTTGAACAATTCGTTTTTCCAAAAATTCGATTGTGATTCTCTAGACGATTTGAACATTTTATCAAATATTATTATTTCTCTATATTTAGCTAAAATCGAATCTGCTTTACTATTAACAACAAATGATTCCGATGCTGAAGACAAACATACAAAGGGCGATAGTAAAAACACATCGATTTTCAAAATCAACAAATCCTTCATTAACAAAACTAACGATTATGCTATTTTCTTGGATACCGATGGTTCGTTGGACAAAGAAATTGATGATTTGTATCTTGATAAAATCGATGAAGATGAGAAGAACTACAAATTAGAATCTTTCATATCTTTTTCTTATAATTTGAAAATCACTATCATTGCTCAAGTCCAAGATAAGAAATTCATCTCACCAAATAACGAGAAATTATACAATCTACTGAAATTAGAATGCAAAGAAAGAGAAGGCCCAACTTTGAAATTTTTGAAATCCATTGATAATGAAATGGAATATAGATTGATTGTTGCTTATGAAAAACATTCCACCAAAAACTTTTATCAATCTCTATTCAACTTATTCAAATATTACAAAATCAAACCAAATAAGATTTATTTAGATGTCATTGTCAATGATTTGAAAAAAAATGTTGCAATCGGTCAAAAAGTAGAAGACGAAGAAGATTTGAACATTTTTTCCATTTACTTTAACCAAGTGGATTATGAAAACAGTCAAGATCATTTAACTGGAAACGAGGATGGTAAAATCTATGACTTTAATTCCACTTTGAATCAAATCTTGAAGAAATCGAGTTTGTTATATTGTTTGCCTTCCTTAAATGTGAAACCTTTCAATACAGAAAAAATGTCTCCACAGGTATCCACTTATTCATACATTGGTGCTATCTTCATTAACCATTTTATCGATAGATTTCAAAGCTGGGGTGATTTGAACAATCAAAACTTATCGCAAGATTTGTTAGAACTGTTGAAAAAAAATTGGAAATCCCAATCGTACTCACAAACCTTGATCAACAACGTTTTGGTCAAACATCAAGCAATTGTCTCTAGATTGTTTAAGAATTTTGCTCTTATCCACTATCCTAAAAATTCTCAACAACAACAAGAATCTGGTGTTAGCAAGACTCTAAGTTATCAAAGAATTGTTGGTGGTGTTCAACCATTTGCTGATGATGCCGATTTCAACCAATACTTGAACAAACTGATCGATGATCAATCCCCAGATTATTTGATTTTGAAGACTTTGAACCTTTTCAACAAGTCCATTTTGAAAACAAATTTCTTCATCAACAAGAAGATTGCTGTTTCGTTTAGATTAGATCCAAAAGTGATCTTTGAAGATACCTCTAACTCATTGACTGACGAAATTCCATTTGGTTTGTTCTATGTTGTTGGTTCTACTTTCAAAGGTTTCCACATCAGATTCAGAGACATTGCAAGAGGTGGTATCAGAATCGTTATCTCCAAAAATGAAGATGTTTACGAGTTGAACTCAAACTCCGTTTTGGAAGAGAACTTCAACTTGGCTTCCACTCAACAAAAGAAAAACAAAGATATCCCAGAAGGTGGTTCCAAGGGTGTTATCTTGATGGATCCAAAACTATCCACTACCAAAGACACGTTTAACGCCTTCAAGAAATATGTTGATTCCATAATTGATATTTTGATCGATGATGAAAAAAAGAGTTCAGAGAAGTACATTGATTTGTATGGTCAGAAAGAGATTTTGTTTTTCGGTCCAGATGAAGGTACTGCTACGTTTGTGGATTGGGCAACTCTACATGCTAAAAAGAGAAACAGTGCATGGTGGAAGTCATTCCTAACTGGTAAATCTCCAAAACTAGGTGGTATTCCTCATGATGAATTTGGTATGACTACTTTGGGTGTTAGAAGTTTTGTCGAAAAGATTTACGACGAAGAGCACTTGTGGGATAAAAAACTATTCAAATTGCAAACTGGTGGGTGTGATGGTGATTTGGGTTCCAACGAGGTTTTGCTTTCGAGTGATAACGAGGTTTATGTTGCTATTATCGACGGTGCCGGTACACTAGTGGATCCAAAAGGTTTGAACAAGAAAGAGTTGAACAGAATGGCCTATGCTAGATTGACCACAGACCAATATGACCAATCTCTGCTATCATCAGAAGGGTTCTATGTTCCGTGCGAGGTTGAAGATTTCAAAATCCCTTCAACAAACGAAATAATTCCAAACGGTACAATTTTCAGAAACAAATTCCACTCTGAATACTTGTTCAAGTATTTGTCCAAGATCGACATTTTTGTTCCATGTGGTGGTAGACCGGGATCCATTAACTTGGCCAATTTGCACTACTACATCTACAAATCCACCAACAAGGTTAAAATCCCATACATCGTGGAAGGTGCCAACTTGTTTATTACCCAGGACGCTAAGATCAAATTGGAAGAGCACGGATGTGTCTTATTCAAAGATGCCTCTGCTAACAAAGGTGGTGTCACCTCTTCTTCCATGGAAGTTTTAGCTTCTTTGGCTCTAAAAGACGACGATTTAGTTAATGTTTTTTTGAAAAATGTCGATGGATGTTATGATGAATATGTCAAGTTTATTCAACAAAAAATCAAAATCAATGCTGATCTAGAATTCGACCAGTTGTATCACATCAACAAAAAAACTGGTACTCCAATCAGTGAACTATCAAACACGCTATCTGCTACCATTAACAAGTTGAACGATGATTTGATTGAATCCAATGAACTTTTCAAAAATGATTTGAAATTCAAAGAGTTTTTGTTAACTGAAAAAATCATCCCTAAGACCCTATTTAAAATCTCATCTCAATCCAATCTAGAAGTTTTGCAAAATATTCCTGAAAACTACTTGAAAGCTATGTTGAGTGACTATTTGGCTTCCAATTATGTCTACAAATATGGTATTGATGTGAACATGGGTAAATTTTTGGAATTTATTAGTGAATTGAAGAGAGAAGCTCTTTGAAGAGGGGGAAAAAAAAAAGAAAGGGCACTCTCAAATGGTAATGGATCCCACTTTGTTGTCTAAGTCCTTTCCAAAATTATGTATATTATTGTTTCTATAAATTTTTGTTGTATAACTTATAAAACAGTTATTAAAGTCTACTGGATTTGTTTGTACTATGTTTGTGTAGACAGAGTCGCAGTTTTCTTGATACAAAGTATTTTTGCAGATTATCGTGCTTGTTGGTTGAGAATGAAGTTTTCCAAACCTATCAATACCACCTGTTTCTATCAAAGATCTATCCCAAACGAAAAGCTCGGAAGCATTCCAAGGTGACCCTAGCATGAGACCATGAATTAAGATTAAACAGCCCTTCGATCTACCCACTTGGGAAAGAGATTCCTCATTGCTAGTTGCTGGAAAAGGTATGTTAAGTTCATTGATCATGCTATCCATGCGCACATCCCATACTTTTATATTCTGCGACTCATTGTGGAAAGTGTTTGGAGTCATGTATATGTAATTCCCATTTTCACTTTGTTCCAGAGATGAAAACCCTGTAGTAGCACCCTTCCAAAAAAAATCCATTGTTGATATTCGTTTATCCACATGTAGAAAAGACCCACTGCTAGTTCCAATGTATAAACTATTGTTGTTAGCACACAGGGAACTAACATAGCCCTTGTGTTTGCTTCTGTATGAACTGGGCTGCCAAGTAGCCAACGAACTCTTGCACGAAGTATCAAACAAATCTACCCTTGCTCTTTTGGCTCCTGTGAAAAACTGATTTGAAACATTTGAATCAATATAGATTGCAAAAATCGGATCGTACTCGTCATTTTTGGTGCTAAATGACGTGTCGTAGGAGCATGAAGCAGCAGGAAGTGCTTTTGTTTTGTCAGACAACTCTGGGTCATCGCATTGAGAAGTAGGCAATTCATACATTTGCAAAGGCATACCTTTGCTACTGATGAGCAATGATGAGGAATGACTTACGCCGCTTGCTGTGATGGATTGAGGTTTAGTCCATGTTGATGCCATTGACAGTTGGTTGCTGCTTGAATTGGAGTGGTACATTACCTGTCCGTTTCTGTGGGTAGTCAATACCCCAGATCCATCGGAAATCCAATGTGCATTAACACAGGCATTGCTCGTGCTGCACAAATCTATCCGATGTCTGTAAAGGCTTGGAAGGCTGAAACTTGGTACAAATAAGACCTCTTTACTGCGAAGCATGATTACCTTGTCAGAGTTCGAGTGGGGCAAAAACATTACCTATCAGTATCCATGATTATGTGTACCGTTTTTAATCTGCGGTTCTTCTTGAGGTGGTGAAAATTATAGTTGCAATTCGTTACAAAAATCTATATACATGAAATACACGAAAAAACTAATTAATTGGGAATTATTAGATTGAGAGAAAGGGTAATAAAAAAATAAAAAAAACATTCTTGCGCCAAGATTAATTACGCATGAGCACTTCTTTTGTTGGATATGAAGAAAGAGACAAATAGCGATATAGCAGATAACCCTAGTGCTAGCCAAAAAATGTTGTGAATGGAACTGCTGATGGCATACGCAAAACTTGAGTCTTTGCCATCGAAAGATTGCAATCTACTAATGATCAACTCATTAATGCTCAAATGTCTCAAGTAGCTCAACGAGTCCTCTTTATGGATTTTATTCCATAAACTGACATCAAATACGACATTGGCAATGATACTACCAAATGCCATGGCTATCAATTTGACAAATGAGTAGAACGATGTGATGGAGGTGATTTGCAAAACGAAATCCGGCTTTGTCTCGTCTGCGTAGACTTGGGAGGCCACCAATGTCGTTTGAACAATACCTCCAAACGCAACACCCGGTAGAATCAAGTACCCAATTTTCTCTGAGGCAGTTATGTTTGGAGTCAACAAGTGAAGCAAACCAGCTCCAATGGTTCCGACAGCACAAGCAATCACAATGACCAACTTTGGACGACCAGTTTTTTTAACAAAAAACCCAGTAGCCAAAACGGACACTGTGTTGGCCACCAAAGTTGCAATCAAGTGCACTGCTGCTTTCCAAGCAGAGTTTCCAAAAACTAATTGGAAATATTGAATCAAAAACAACATTTCCATGATAAATGCCACACTCATAAAGAAATTCGTCACATTCACTGCAACCATACCAACCTTTTGGAAAACCAAAATATTGATCAATGGGTAGGCTTTCTGGTTGTATTTTGTACAGAATTTTTCAAACACGAAGCAATCCCACAAGAAGGCAACAATGATTAGTATACCACCAACAACAAGCATGGAGATAACAGTACCCGAGTTCCAATGATATGTCCCATCACCGCCATAAGTCAACCCGATTAAGAAAAGCACTAGCCCTGTGGTACACAATATAAATTCGATCATATCAAACTGAAACAAGGCTCCAATGAATATTTTCTTGTAAAAACTGGACTGCCCCAATCGCTTTATATCAAACTTCTTGATATCGTATGGGAACGCACTACCCTTGTGGTTGTATAGCAAAGAAAATAAAATGTACGCAACACCGCCAATAGGCAAATTTATATAGAAACATAGTCTCCAATTCGGTTGGTGTTTCATTGTTGTGAAAGCACCACCCAAAAAAGGACCTGCAATGGACGAGATCGAAAACGCAATACCAACAAACGCCTTCATGATTGCTCTGTTTTTCCCTTCCACGATGTAAGAAATAACAATGAAAACCAAGTTTTGGATCCCCGCACCACCAATACCAGCAATAACTCTTCCAGCAATCAACATGTTCATTGAGTTGGCCAAACCAGAAATCAAAGAACCAATTTCAAAAATGATGATGCACGCCAACAATGTGAATTTCGCACCTAGTGCCATTGCGATTTTAGAAATAAGCAAAACCATAACGGCGGTTGATAAGGAGTAACCCGTAACTAACCACCCTGTTTTACCATATTCACCAAATCTGCTGGCGACTTTCTCAATAATGGTAGCAGTAATAATGATATCAAGAGATGCCACAAACAACACCAACATTAGCGAGATCGTAATAAATACCAACCTTTTACCTCTGTAGTAAGCAAAAATATCTTCTCCTATTTTTTCTTTTTCGTTTTTGGACTTTTCTGTAGCACAAAGAGTCCCGCCACTGACGATCTCATCTGCGGTGTCAAAACCGCCCTCCGAGTTAACCAGTGAGGTTTCCGGCTGCACAGCAGAAGAATGATTATTTTTTGGACTATTAGATCTCGAACTGTGTGAATCCTCGCAAAGTAGCGAAGTGTTGTTAGTTTCTTTTTCCGGCATAGATACACTTGGAGCAACAATCCTGTTTTGGTTAGTGTATTGATTTTGTCTTTAAACTACTATATAGAATACATTTTAGAGCAATATCGGGTGGCAAAACTTGAAATGTCAAGAGTTTATATATAAATTAAGCTTCTAAAAAATAACAAGAAAACCACGATTCTCATAAACGTAGTGAATTACACCCTCATCACAAAAAAAATAATAATAAATAGCACCGTTTTCTTCCGAAAATAAGATCGTCTAGTCTTTTTTTTTATTTTTGTCACGCGTGGCAAAATGACAATGCTGGAATCTTCTCAGGCCTCTATAATTGAAGTCTTATTTGCAATATTTGATTAGATTTAGAATCCAGAATATTTGGATTGTAGACGAATGTCTAGAGGAATATATGCATGTGAATATTTCAAATGTCTTTTGGGGTAAAGACTATGTTAATAGTTTTGGAGATAATCATTGATTGGTTTGTTTTCGTTGCAACAACTCATCCTATTGAAGTATTACGTATTAGTTAATAAGAAGCTTTCCCTTCCAAGTACTAAATAGAATCTTTAAAAACCATGCATGAAAATTGCTGCCTCACATCAACCATGTCATTAGCTAGTTCTTATGAGTTTTTTCTCTTTATACTTAACAAATAAAAAACCACCAATACATTGGTAAAGAGTTATATGCATTTATACGCTTGAAGATTGCATAGAGCTTTACTTAATAAAGAGTGATCCAATTATACGTGAGTTTTTTTAATCTGCAACAGTGTACCAAATGTGAGCTACGCAATTACATTTTGTGACAAGCTTAACTGTACTACCCATTTGCTTCAGGACAATCATCTTTTAGCATAAATCTACTGCTCAATAATAATGTTCTATAAACATATTACCCCGATCACATTATTGCGCGGAAAACCCTTCTTTTTCTTTTTTTTTGCAGTCAGGGAATAACAATTTTGATATGCAAGGTTCGGGTTAATATCGGGATTGAAATTCTGGCGCATTTTAGGATTTGGAAAATAGTTGTAAATCTTGTATATGCTAAAGAAGGGAATAAAGACAAAGTTTAATCCGTATAATTGTTTTATTTTGACACGAGCTCTGGTACATGGTTTTATTTTTTGTCTGTGAGAATGAAACAATTGCTAAGGTGTAAGAAGCAACATAGTTCCATAATCAACATATGGTAATACCAATATCATTGGCACCTTAGACTTTACAACTGCCTTCTTTGTATTCCAGCACTGCTTGGTCACACAAAAGCAACAAAAAAAAAAACCTTCTAGAACTATTGAAACCAGCTATGAATATTAATCTTTTTATTTTGAGAAAAATTCAAGCAAGCAAATTGCTAAAAGATCATGCACAAACAAAGATTTTTTCTACAGTTTAACGCGAATGATAAAGGTAGAAATATCAAGGATTGGCACTAACAACATCAGCGCGGTGGCAATAAGGACCAACTCTTCACTGCATGTTTATTTTTTCTGTAGAATCTTATTGACTCTGATTAGATATATAAGTGTCTGTTTGTAAGTGGAAACGCGTATGGAGCATTGGTTTATTATAGGCAGTACAAATAAGTATACACCAAACAAAACTGTATTTATATACTTCAAAATGAAAAGTGTATATTATTTTTTGTGACTTCTCGTCACTTATATTCTTATCTTTCCGTTTTTTTGGTCATGTGATTCGACATTCAGAGAAAGACATTCACTCATTCACTCTCTTTGCAAAGGAAAGGGATGATTTGAAACGGTCGTGTAATTTAAAGCCTAAGCCAATAACTGGAAGATAGTAGTACCAAGGTGTGCTTTTGTTCTCCTTAGTATAATTAGTTTCTGATTTTCCGTTTGTGGTCTCTTGTTCACAAATTGCAACGTTGTCAAGGGTATTGCCTTGTAAACTATGACTTTCTTGTGCTGTTTGCTTATTTCCATCTGTTATCATAGTAATTCTTGATCTTTTGTGGGAGATTGTCAATGCGAATATCAAAGATACTCCTAAAAATGCAAACGCGCACCAGAATATAGCAACAATAGAATCGGCTATGATTTCACCTAACCACGAAAATTTAGAATCAAAATTAGTGATTCTGTATACGATAATGTCGTTGATTGTCTTTTTCTTGAATTCTTCAGGCACGTTTGGATTGCTTTTCAATTTTCTTTTCAACATCACGTCAAATATTATATTTGCAAATACTGCAGCCAATGAATTACCCATCACTCTAACAAACGAATTTGTCGCAGTAAAGTTTGTCATTTCCTCATTGTATTTTATAGCTTGATGAGTATTTTCATCGATATTGGCGGATCCAGGGGGAACTTCATAATTAGATGCCAATCCTCTTTGGTCATACCCCCGTACCTGTATCTGTAAACCTAACAATACGGTTTGAACAGTCCCACCAAACGCAATACCTACCAATACCAACGGTATATGTTGTGATGCCCCACTTATCTCCTTATTATATCTCGATAACAATCCTGCACCAATCATACCAATCACAATACTCAACACTATGATCTCTTTAATCATTCCCGTGGAGCTGTTGATTTTATTAGCAACTAAAGCAGCAACTGGACCGGATATAAAAGACACATAATGAATGGTTGATTTTTGAGCAGATTGTCCAAACACTAATTGATAGTACTGGATAGAATAGAAAACCACACAAAAATACGCAATGTTAATAAGGAAACTACACATCAATAAACTTGATAATTTCCACTCGGTTATTATTCTCTTAGAAATCAAAGGCTGGTGGAGCGATACCGAAGATTTATTCCAACGTAGATACCACTTTGGAACAACCAATTCGTATATTTTCCAATCCCATAAAATGGCCAATAGGATAGAAATACCACTAAACACCAGCATACATATCACTTTGTAAGATCCATCAAACGCTTTATTCGGAAGTTTGTTATCTGCACCGAATGTCAAACCAACCAATAACAATGTGAATCCAATTGTCAACAGAGAAAATTCAATTAAATCAAAAAATGCTATACCTTCATAAAACACTGATTTGTAAAAAGTCCAACTTGCCAAGTTTCTACCTAACAGAAGGATACCATCAAGCTGTCTTGAGATCCAATTATCTTCATTTGTACAAGCACTCTCTTTTCCTCTTCCACCTCCTTCTTCTTCACCATTTTCTCCTGTCACAAATGGATCAGTTGTAGTTTTTTCATTCACAGATTTCCCCAAATCACCAGAGGGAAATGTAATCAATAGTAGCACAACAGCCAAGGCACCTATAGGTAAATTAATCAAATAGCAAACTTTCCAATCACTATTCAAAGCACCACCAATAATACAACCAAGAAAGGCAGCAACACCAAAAGTACTGGAAAACAATGCATTCAAAGTCCCGATTTTCTCAGGAGAAACTAATAGAGGAACAGCAACATAACAAAGCGTTTGGATCCCTCCACCTCCTATCCCGGAGATAATTCTCGAAACAATCAACATGTTCATCGAAGTGGAAACACCACTAAGCAATGAGCCCAACTCGAAGAAAAACACACTCAACAACAAACTTTTTTTCAATCCAATTTTTAGACAAAGTCTACCGCTTATCATGGTGAACAACCCGCAGGTTAAAGTATACGCACTCAAGACCCATCCTGAATTAGCATAAGAATTGAAATCTTGAGATATTTTATCTATAATGGTAATACCAATGACGATATCTAATGCAGATATGAACATTGTTATCAATAATGATAAAACAATGAGGTAAGACCGAATCTGTCCCTTAAAATCCACTAATTTATCACCCAAATAATACATGCTTTCGGATTATCAGCAACAAAGATCTTTTCTTAGTGGGTTGGTTTTTGTTTCTATCATTGGTACTAATTTTTCAACTCATTAACACATCATAGATGATAGATCGAGTTTTATCTTTTTTTCTTTATATATATATATATATGTATCCATGTTTTCTAATGATGTTATTCCCATCTCATTAAAAATCAAAGATTTGGCACAATATAGAATAATAATTACTACTCTCTACATCTACTTTTCTTCTCCTTTTTTCTTATGACGATAAAACTGATGAACAAGAAATTAAGAAGAAAAGGAAAGAAAAAAAAACAGAACCAAAGGGCTCATCTATACGCTTTTTTACAGTATTGTTTTTATTTTCTTGGTAAATGAGGCTTTGAAGTCTGTGAATGTTTTAAAGAAAAAGAAAATAACCAATGAATGGATAAGTCATAGCAAACAAAGTTTCTCAATAGTTTGTTGAAGCGTCTCCTTGAAGAAGAAAGAAAAGCCTATTTTTGAGGTATTAATATTTGTTCTTGGTATTAGTATTGTGATGCAGGTACGGCGATAACCGGTTAATACTCTAGGTTTCCTCTTGGCGTCAAATAAAGAAAGAAAAAAAGCCACATAAAGCCTTTTAATAATTGAAAACTTATATGATAGTTACTCGTGACACATCTATGGGAAAATCTTGCAGATATTATATTGCTTCTTTATATCTTTTTTTTTTTTGACAGGATGGGTTGAAAAACATGTGCTCTTGAATCTTACATTGATCAGAGGTTTTGAAAAATTCATATCTGATGATATTCAGTATTACATATAAAAAATTATTAAGTTAAATGCTTTTTTTGAAGTGTCCCGATAATGAAGTAGATTGTTTTTTGCTAGCTCTGTAATTACTCATGTAATTGAACATAGACGAGGGAAAAAAATATTCACTAAGAAGGTAAATGTTTTCAAGGATACTATAACAGTTGATATACCGTTTGATAAAAGAAATCAAACAATTATAGGGAATTATCTC
>PTXO01000078.1:3952-31698 GCA_003020785.1 Hanseniaspora gamundiae
TCTTCTTATCTATTTTAATATACAAAGGGGGTTTTTTTAGGTACTTTTCTCGTACCTTGATCATATTAAATCATCAAAATGGTGACATTCATTATTAACTTTGTTGAGAGAAAAAGGGGACTTACCTTGAGCATTACCTAGAAAACGGAAATAACTAAGGAAATAACCAAGGAAACAACTTCCTTACTGATAAGGTAAGTGAACTAGTGCCTCTTTTCCATTTTCCCTTTTGATTATCGTTATTATCATTATATTAATAGTTGGCTATATTGTTATGTGCCAATTATTCCTATCTCTAGCCATAAGGGGAAAAATTCGGAGTTTTACCAAGCGGAAATGTCAAAGAGATCTTGTAAACAAAAATCCCTTTGCTGAGTACATAGTGCAATGAAAATCATAATTGAAAGAAAAAACAAATCAAAAAAACTGAAAACACATTATTAACATACCACTTGGTATATTTTCGCTTATTCACATCACATATAGAAAGGAAAGAATTTAGTATGTGCTTTATCATAGATAACTCGATATCTCTGTTCAGATAACAATTACTATGTAAATTATGTGTATATACGTACATCTTTTTTTTATTATTTTATTATTTTTTTACTCTAAATGGACTTCTGCCAAGGGGAACAGGCAAGTATCCTACGTATTTGTTGATACTGAAAAACGGAAAAGTATTGTTCGGGTTATACACGATCAACACAACAACTAATCCGAGCATCGGATGAATCATGAGCCATTTTTCTTTTCCGTCATTTTTTTTTTTTTCCGTCTTTTTATTGATGATATCATTTTCGCTTTTAAAAACCGAGTACCGATTATATTATTATTCAAAATATAATTTTGTTACCCATTTTGGAAGGTTCTACCTATGCGTTGGTTGAAACAGCGAGTCATCATCTACAGACATTTTGGCTATGTGTCTGTATAGTACTGAATAAGACAGTTGAAGGGGGAGGAGAGGAGGAATGTAAAGAATCAATGCGGTGATAGTAGAATATACTAATCAATAGCGAAATACACGTAGTGAGTTATCAAAGATAGCAAAGATAGCAAATAAAAACGTACGTCACGTGTCAAACAATCATTATATATGATTTAGGACAGTTTCCTTGTTTTGTTACCCGCTTTTGTTTCTCGCTTTTGTTTCTCTTATAGGTATCGAAGAAATTAAAAGAAAAATAATAATAGTGAAAAGTTCTTATAATTTCTTTTTCTCCTTTTTTTTTTTTTCTCTCTCTCTCTCTCGCTTTTGCTGTTTTAGGTAATAGATAGTGTTATCATTTTGTATATGAGTAATGGCAGTAGTATTTCCATTTCAGATGGCATTATCTTCGTCAGTTTGTTCGCTCCATACTATTAATGGTTGTTGTTTTGCATTGCATTGCAATGTTCGTTCTTAAATCAATATATCGTATCATATCTCGTATCTTTGGAATTTATACAAATACTTTTCTACGTACTTTTCTGTGTTCTTGATCTATTTTTCATTTTCATTTTTATCTTTCCATAGAATAAAAAAAAGAAAACAAATAAAAAATTTCTTTTCTTTCTATTTTTATTATTTATTTTTATTTTTTATCTGATAACTGCGACTATTTGTTATCAGATACCACTAATTTGTTCAAGACGCAATATCTTTGATATACAATTATAGTATAATCATTTTCTTTTTCTTTTTTTTTTTTTATCTTACTCGAAACTGTAGAGTATATGATGAGTTGTGATAAAGGTTACTTGTTTTAATCTACTCAAAGGCATTGTAAACATCATCACTTGCTATAATTATTATTCGGTATGTTAGTTCACCATCAATATAATGACCCAACAACGGCGACGACGACGACAACTAGAACATAAACATCGACAACGTCAAGAACATCATCAACAGCGTCAAACATTATCAACAACTTTGATGACTTGTACATTCCTTGAAATCTTTTCATCTTTTTTTCTTTCTTTTTCACAATTCAACAAGTCATCGTTGATTTGAATTGAAAAATTTTTATTCTTCCATGGAACATGACTTCCATTTTTATCTTGATTGATAGATCAATTACATGTATATGTTACTTATCGACATTCTTTGAATCATCTGTATACATATATATATATTTTCGTTATTCTTAGTAGATATAGGTATTAAGATCGATGAATATGTCTTGTTTATTATCTTTTGCTAATTCATATGTTTTTTTTTTATCTTATTGATTGTAGATTGGCTATGATTATTTTTTTTTTTTCATATGGTTGATAACGATTGTATAATATTTGTTATCTATCAATGATTCCTTGTTGATTAGACTCAATTTATGTCCAAATAATCTTTGAATATCAATAGAAAGAGGGAAAGAAGAATAGAGTTATAACAATACAGTACTTGAGACGACGACGACATCATCATCACGATCAGCATATTTATCACAACTACATCAACATACACATTCGAACCAAATCCACTCAATGTCTAAGAGTGATATCAAGGAGGATAGTACTTTTGTACAAGTCTCAGTTTCGGCCAATTCTTCAAAATCATTGCCAATTGTTCCAGATAGCATTGCCAGTAGTCAAGAAAGAAATACATCATTACCAATCATTGCACATATAGATCAACAACAACAACAACAACAACCTTTATCATCGTCATCTGCAAGTCACGATACAGGTAGTACTGATGTTAGTAGTAATAACAGTAGTGATACAAATGAACAAAGTGGAATAGAACAAGTATCGAGTAATAGTAGTAATGGTAATAGTAATAGTGAATCAAACAACGAAAACGTTAGTAGTAAGAAAACGCGTACAAGTACAAAAAAAATAAAAACAGTTGAATCTGCACCAGTATCGAATTCAGAATCACCAGCAGCAGTAGGAACTCCTACTGGTGCCAATGCAAACAATGCTGCCGTTCCTGTTTGTAAGAATTGTGGGACATCTACTACTCCTCTTTGGAGAAGAGATGAAAATGGATATGTTCTGTGTAATGCATGTGGACTTTTCTTGAAATTACACGGTAGACCAAGACCAATTTCATTAAAAACAGATGTTATTAGATCGAGAAATAGGAAAAGTCATGTATCACATAACGGCAACAATGCTTCTGCTGGCTCTCCTGCTGGCTCTCCTGATAGTACAAACGGCAATAGCAATAGTGGACGTGCAAGCAGTAATGGATCTCCATTTTCATCTACAAATTCTTCTTCAACCTCTTTGTCATCTTTGAGTCAGGGACAGCCCACCACAACTGAAAAGAAAAGAGTTAAAACTCATGAATCAGTAAAGAAAAATAAAAAATTGAAAGATAATTCAAATCCTTCTGCTGATTCATCAAATGCTCCTGCTGTTTCATCAAATGCTTCTGTAAGCGCGCCTTCAGGTACAATTCAGCTAGTAAACAATGGATCTTCAGGAACAGCGGCAGCCTCGGCAGCAGCTTCGACAATGCAAACAATGTCTGCCAATTCAGCTGCTGGTTTCCTCTCTACTCTAGAGCAAAAGGGCAGTATAAGATTTGTTGTGCCTCAAACAAAATCAACAATGCAACACCAGCTATCCGCGCCATATGCTTCTGTGAGTAATCTGCCGCAAAGATCTCACTTGTCTACAAACGGTGCTTCCAACATCTCCATAAGGTCTCCGCAATTGCAGGCTCTAGATACGCTTGTCAGTGTGACTATGGCAAACGAAAATCCTAATCCTTCTTCTACATCCACGAAATATACTCCTATTCTACCGAAAGGTGAGTTTTCACTGAATAATAAAAATAACTCAACTCCATCCTCAACACCACCAATCATTTCTCCAATAGGCTCTCCAAGATTGAATCACATATCCGGATCAGCACAATACCTTCCGCATATATCATCTATATTATCTGCTGCCAACAATAATAATAATAATAATAATAATAATAATAGTAATAATAATAATAACAATAACGAGAAAAACTCTGCACATATACAACAGTTATCTCCTGACGTTGGAGCACAATCATCTGCAGCTTCATCCTCTGATTTACCACCAAATCAGTTTCAAGATCAACAACAACAGCCGCTGTATATGGCTTCAATAAACGAAATTTTGATTTCCTCTACAGGACAGCCCGCTGTAAATATGGCTAAGTCTGTTTCCGTGTCCGCTGAGGCACAGAAAGATATAGGAATGGCCAATGGTACTGCTACAAACACAAATGTTGGTAAAAGAAGCAACAGCGATAACTCGTTGGTAGGACAGCCAAGTACAGTAGTAGCAACCACAACAGTGGAACCACAAGATAACAAACAGTCTGGATTGCTAGAAACTCAAGAAGAAATGATCAAATTGAAAACAAGAATCAACGAACTGGAACTAGTAACCGACTTGTACAAACGACACATCACTGAACTGGACACAAAATGCAAAAATTTAGAGAAAAAACTGAACAGTGACACTCATGGTCAAAACTGAAAAAAAAAGAAAATATGAAAGTAAAATATATATAACATATATGTACACTTACCTTGATTATTTATTACTTATCCCTTAGTCTCTCCACGTAACATAGACTTCATCGGTTCTAAACTTCTGGGTAACTACCGTGTCTTTGAAGTCTGTAACAACATCTTTCATTCTATACTGCAACAGTCCGGCCTGTGCTATCATCACACCGTTGTCAATACAGAACCTTTCGTCTGTGGAGAAGCACATTCCTTTTCTATCTTTGCACATACTCACCATCATCTCTTGCAAACGAACATTGCACCCAACACCCCCGACAATCAACACTTGTGAACTTCCAACGTGAGCCATTGCTCTTTCGGTGATTTCCATTAGCATGGAAAACAAATGTTCTTGTAACGAGTAACACAGATCTTCAACTGTGACTAGAGGTGTTCCATCTTTTTCAAATAGTTTTTAGTTCCCCGATTTTGGACCCTTGAACAAATCCTTTGCCAATCTGTCAACAAACGCTAAAATCCCACTCATTGAAAGATCCATCCCTTTAACGGTATATGGTAGTTCAATTAAAGTTTTTGAGCGATCACTTTTTTTGGCTAATTGTTCAATATTGTAGCCTGGAGATGGATAATTGGAGATCTTCAAAGTTCTAGCAAACCTGTCAAGACAGTTTCCAATAGCTATATCTAACGTTTCACCGAATATTCTGTATCTGTTTTCACTATATGCTATGACTTGAGTATTACCACCACTGACATAAAGTACAACTGGATTATCTGCATGGGTGATTTCTCTCCCCATTTCTATATGCCCAACACAATGATTCACACCAACAAGAGGGATATCGTACATCAAACTCAGAGTTCTGGCAACAATGACTACTGAATTCAATGGTGCACCCATACCTGGACCTTTGGTAAAACTGATACAGTCTAGTTGTGACATATCAGACAAGCCACACTCAGCAAGACTCTCGCGAAGCAGACGCACAATCCAGTTTCTGTGATGTCTTGCTGTATCACGAGGCATGAAGCCCTCACCTGGTGGTGAAATGTATGTGTTTCTGATGTTACTCAATATTTCCGTGTCAGTGAAATCTGATACAGATGGAGATGAAGAATAAGATTGTTTGATTATCCCTACACCTAATTTATTTGCCGACCCTTCCAAGCCTAAACATATGTAGTATGCGCCATTTTTAGGTCTTATGCCGTTTAAATTAACCATTTCTTTGTGCCTCTGAGCGTGGTTTTGGTAGCTTTTGAGATTCTTCTTGCTCATATGCATCTCTCGCCAGGAAGCAAACGTAATAAAGAAATAAAAAAAAATAAAAAAAAAAACCTGAGCCAAAAAACAAATCCAGAACAAACAAAAAAAAACAATCAGATCTCAATCAACACAAGCTTCTTTATCATCTACACTCTCAACAGAATAGAGCAAGAGGATCATACCAAAACAAACACCAGGTAATACCAAGATGGAACGCTTAGAAGCATGTTTGGGCAAATTGAAAAAACACGACGAATCTATATCCACTCTGTACTTCAAACCACCTGGGATATACCATAACGCACTAATATACACAAACAACCACAGCGTTGGCATTCATGATCTTATAAGAGATCCTCAAGATGACGAAGAGCGTGCTTTATATACCGTGAACGAGTTTGACGCCATAAGGAAAGATAGGGAAAGAATTGGAATCATGGACCATTTATCCACAACTCTCGGCAAGAGTGATAACCAATCGCACAACAACGCTGCTGTAACACCTATTGTCAAAGTTCCTAAGGACTACTATTTGAAACAAAGTGAGCTCATGATAGAAGGTGCAAACTCTACTAAGCACAAGAGACGGAGAACTGGGACATTTGCATTAGATGAAATTTTTTTTAATAACATCAGTTTTGACAAGCACTCCTTTGTGTTTGATATTTTACTCAAAAAGTACAGCAACGATGTTTTGATGAAAAACTTGATAATAGCTCTTAGAGACGGAAGTGTAATTGATCTTCAAACCACGGATCTGTTGTTACAGAACAGCAACACTAATTACTATCCGACCGCTTTTAGCCAGACAAACAATAACACTAACAATAATAGAAGAAGAACATTGTTTGTGGAGGATTTCCCCGGTGAGTCTGTTTTCAAAATTTTGCAAGATATAGCTACAAACTGGCCACTTAAAGAATATACATCGAAATACGACGACTTGTTTGAGAAATATAGCCAAATACAAACACAGGTCAACGAGTTAAAAGAGGAAATAGCGAAGCAAGAGGAAAATGAAACAGGCATAGAACAGCTTATCGAAAAGGAAGAACTAGAGATTGAAAACTTGAAATTGAAACTTCAATCGATGGAAAACCATTGATCCGAGGCATGATGGAGTGGTGCCAGGTATGTATTGTTGTCAGATTGAGCACATAGGTCATCGTGCACGGTCAGACAATTGCCTAGACCCAAATGTATATATGTATATATTCACGTCGGTTAAACTTGGCTCTTTTCTCTAGACACCTTGTGTCTTGCGTCTCTTGATTGGCTGACTTTGCTTAGCGCGTTCTCTAAGACATGTCATCGGGCGAAGCGAGAAAAAAAAAACACATTGTGAATGAAAAAAAAAAAAAGGACATGTTTAACTTTTTGTTAAACTTGACATATATTTTCTGGAACAATGTGTGTGTGTTAGTAGGTCTTGTGTAAAATAACGTCATAGCAACTTTCAGGTGTCAAAGGCAAGATACAAGAGTCTAAAAACAAGGCATTGCTGCAGTATCAACAAAGAAAAGTTCAAAGAAAAATCACTGCAAGTGTCAGTGAATAACGAGACATGGCTGATATTTCAAAATTCACAAAGGCAGTAACGGCTACTGCCTCAGCACTGATCAATCAAGGGAACAAAAACGAGGGACTCTCAAATGATCCATATTACAAGAAGATGTTGAAAGACACAATTGACCAATCAGAAACCAGTATGAGCAAAAGTATAGTGATTTTGAAAAACAACAAAAACAAAAACAAAGGGGGCAGATCTAACAAGAAATCGACATTTTTGGATTTATACTCTTCAGACAACGGTCGGGGATATTTTGATATAGACGGGAAGCACTCTTCCAAAAAATCGAACTTCAGAGTTTTAAGTTACATAAATGACGAGTTGTTGAATGACATTCCCTATAAAAAAGGTGGGCCGCCTGACAAGACGGGTGGTAGTCTCAAGCGAAAACAAAATTTGTTAGGCCACGCGTCACATAACGGGAACCTGTCCAAAGATGACGATGATGATGATGAAACCGTCGATGAAGATCCTTCATTGTTTCAAGGTTTCAAAGCTACAGTTATAGAACCGATAAATTCCAAAGATGGATCTTCGGAAACAAGTGTTTTGATGATAGATGCGGATTCTTTCAATTCTAAAACTCCTGATTTTTCTATACCGCCTGGTTTAAACATAGACGAATTGACTAAAACAGATTCGTTGGCACAACTTGTCGAAGGCCAAAAGAAGTTGGTTAACCACTTAGCTCATTTAGAAGTTCAAAAAAAACTAGCGGCTACCGAGATTGAAGAGCTTGATGTGAAGATCATTCAACTGCAAAAAAAGAGAAAAAGGGTATTTCAAAAAGTTGCCAAAATTGAAGAAAACGAAAACTATATAGAAAAAATTGAAGCTATTGTAGAGGACAGAATTGTTCTGGTTAAAGAGCATGATGGTGGCAACAATGATTCCGATGTAAAACAGGACCAAATAGATTATACGGAGAAAAATCAACAGGACTTATTGAATAGTCAATTTAAACGGAAAGTTCAGCCTACGTTGCAAAACTTCTATTCTCCTAATTCTTTGATTCACGCTTTTGGAAAGATAACGGATGCACCAATAAAAGCTGTTGGATTCGATGTTCCGTTTGGAACAATGTGTTGTGCTGGAATAAACGACCCCATAGTACAAGTTTGGGATTTGCAAAGTCACCATAAATTAGGAGAACTAAGCGGCCACATGGCTAGTGTTACATGCATGGAAATGGACGAAACAATGGTCATCACTGGAGGTCGTGATGCTCAGATCAAATTGTGGAATTTTGAGAAATTGGAATGTTTTGAAACTTTAGATTCCCACGTCGATGAAATCACTGCGTTGGGTTTTGATGGAGAGACCATTGTGAGTGGTTCTCAAGATAGAACTTTGAGGCAGTGGGACATCGTGACAGGGAAGTGTATTCAAACTATTGATATGAACTTCATAAGAACGCAATCTAACAAGCACATGGGTGCCTCACTGTTGCTAGCACACGAAACTCCTGTAAATGGGTCGTTGCAAGTGTACGATGCTGCTTTGGCCACTGGTACCAAAGACGGTATTGTCAGGCTATGGGATCTGAGGTCTGCTAAAGTGGTTAGAACGTTGGAGGGACACATCGACTGTGTCACCAGTTTGAACTTTGATTCGACCAGCTTGGTTACAGGATCCAGAGATAAAACTTGCAGAATCTCTGATTTGAGAACAGGAGCTCTAGTTGACTTGATCAAATTTGATGACCCGGTGGCAGATGTTCAATTATCCCAAGATAAGATCATTATTGGAGTAGAAAGCCAGCATAGAGCACAGGTATACAGTAGGGGTTCCAAAGAAATCATGATATATAGTGACAACTTTGACGATGAAAACGATACAGACGATACCCCGCATGAGGAGAAGTACGTTACTAGTTTCGCCTATAAAGATAGGTATCTACTAGAAGCTTACTCCAACGGGCATGTGAATGCAATAGCTATTTAGGATCAAGGCATATAGAGCTGAAATAGAATCTAACCTTTGTACATAGATAAGTAGGGTTTTATATAGATAATAACATTAATATTCACTAGCATTACAATAATGAGTGTGTCGCGTGACCTTTGTTGTCTTGAATACTTGCAATTCATTTGGAAGAGGAAGAAAAAAAAAAGTGTTCTATAAAAATTTTCAATATGGCAGATGCCACCTTGATGATGTCGTGCTTATATACCTTCTAACATTTTCTAAACTTTCAAAGACACAATACACCAACAAACTAAGGCACCAAACAAATCACCATGAATTTCAATAACCAGACGCCTACGATCGTTGTTATGAAAGAGGGTACCGATACCTCTCAAGGTAAAGATCAAATCATCAGCAACATCAATGCTTGTTTAGCCATTCAAGAAACATTGAAACCTACCTTAGGACCATTGGGTTCTGACATTTTGATAGTGAATTCGCAGGGAAGAACCACGATTTCCAATGACGGTGCTACGATTTTGAAGTTGTTAGATGTCGTTCATCCTGCTGCCAAAACACTTGTTGATATTTCCAGAGCTCAGGATAGTGAAGTTGGTGACGGTACCACATCTGTTACTATTCTAGCCGGTGAATTCATGAAGGAGGCCAAACAGTTCTTAGAGGAAGGGATTTCTTCCCATGTCATTATGAAAGCCTATAGAACTGCTTGCAAAGTTTCTTTGGACACCATCCAAGAAATCGCTGTCGATGTTTCCTCTAACGACAGTATGACTCAAAGAGAACTGTTAGAAAAATGTGCCAAGACTGCAATGTCTTCCAAATTGATCAATTCCAATTCTGAGTTTTTCGTCAAGATGGTTTGCGATGCAGTTTTGTCCTTGGATCAAACTGAATTAGATGATAAAATGATCGGTGTGAAAAAAGTTTCTGGTGGTGCGATGGAAGACTCGTTATTTATTGATGGTGTTGCATTCAACAAGACTTTTTCGTACGCTGGTTTTGAACAACAACCTAAATTTTTCAATGATCCAAAGATTCTATGTTTGAACGTAGAACTAGAATTGAAAGCTGAAAAGGATAATGCCGAAGTTAGAGTGGAAAACGTGGAAGATTATCAAAACATTGTTGATGCTGAATGGACCATCATTTTCAACAAATTACAACAGATTGTGGATACCGGATGCAATATTGTTTTATCTAAATTACCAATTGGTGATTTAGCTACTCAATTTTTTGCCGACAGAAATGTTTTCTGTGCAGGTAGAGTATCTACCGAAGATATGGACAGAGTCATCAAAGCCGTGGGAGGCTCTATTCAAAGTACCACAAGTGAAATCAACACAGAACAGCATTTGGGTACATGTTCCATTTTTGAAGAGATTCAAATTGGTAGTGAAAGATATAATCTATTCAAAGGCTGTCCAGAAACAAAGACGTGTACTTTAATATTGAGAGGAGGTGCTGAGCAAGTCATTGCTGAGGTAGAAAGATCTTTGCACGATGCTATTATGATTGTCAAGAGAACTATAAAGAACAAGATTGTTGTTGCTGGGGGTGGTGCTATTGAAATGGAGATTTCCAAGAGACTAAGAGAATATTCTAAAACCATTGCAGGGAAACAGCAATTGATTATAAATGCATATGCCAAAGCTTTGGAAGTTATACCAAGACAATTGTGTGAAAATGCTGGTTTAGATGCAACAGATATTCTAAACAAATTAAGAATGGCTAATAGTTTACAACATAGAAAGAAGAATACCAATGAAGATAACAGTTTTGATGGTGCTTCTGATGAAAACAGTAAATGGATAGGTATAGATTTTGACACTGAAAACATTGGTGATAACTTTAGCAAATTTATTTGGGAACCTGCTGTTATTAAGATCAATGCTATTAGTAGTGCTACAGAAGCTGCAAATTTGATTTTTTCAATTGATGAAACTATTACCAACAAACAATCTCAAGACCAAGGTGGTCAAGTGACAGGAATGAGAGGTAGAGGTATGCCAATGTAAGTTGTCTGATACACTTTTTTTTTTAGAGTATATATGTATATATATTAAAAAAAAAAAAAATATAATTATTATTTTTCTTATTAAGAAGTAGTTACAAACGAGTAGTCTTTTATGTATATGTGTATTCTCTTTCTGTCTCTGTGTGTGTGTGTGTGTGTGTTTTTTTTTAATATCGCACTCAACCTCTCAATGCTTTCAATCTTTGTGCTAATTTATCTTCTAATTCATCTTCTTTATTAGGAGTGTTACTTTCCTTTTGTGAATCGGTTATAACTAGATCTTCTTTATTACTAACATCTGGTAGCTTAATATTATTTTCATCTTTCAATTTAGAAATCAAACTGTCCACTTCTTCATTATCTTGTTGATTCATCGATATACTTGAATTAGTCAATGAGTTAAATGATTCGACATTTGTATCGATTTCCTGAAATTGATTTTCAAATTTATCCATAATCATTGTAATTTGTTCTAAATTCATTGTCTTTAAAGCAACATCTAAATTTTTAGTAATTTTTAAAAAATTTGAATTTAAATTTTGCATTATTAATGAAGTATTTAATCTACTTATTATACCATCAATTTTACTCTGTATTTTTAATAGTTGTAAATGTTCATTCTTCTTACGTATAACATTTGAAGCATATATCTTGATGATTTCATTCCCATTATCACTACTAGCAGATAGCAGTTTTGTTAATTTTTTCTCATTCACATGAGCTTCTTTTAATGATTTATTGGCTTGTTTCAATAATTGTTTTGAAGTGAATTTCAATTGAAATACAGTGTTTTCTAAAGAGCTGGATCTAGACATGTTGCGTGTTACTTTCGTGTGTGTCTTCTTTTCTTTTCTTTTTTAAAGAATTCTTGATGATAGAAAGTAGAACATATACAGATAGATAGATAGATACACAGATATCATACAGAACCGAACGTTATAATACTATCAGTTCAGACAAACACACCCACTCTTACTTTTGTTTTTTGACAATCTATCAAGAAAGACAATTCTTTAACAGAGAGAGAAAAAAAAAAAAAAAAAAACTAAATCAACCATAATTTAACTCATATTTTGTTCATAATTATATTTCTTATATTTTGAGCGTAGTAAATATGTAATTGTTACCCCCCCCCCCCCACTTATATGGCTATAACACATTTGAGAAGGGTAAACATTCATTAAACGTTTAAGCAAGAAACAAAACAAAAACAAAAACAAAAAAAAGAAACGTGACACAGACATACACACATTTGTCATTTTACGTAGGCTGAAAGAGTGTGGAAAAAAGAAGAAAAATATTTGAATTTCTTTTTTATTTTTTTTGTTGCCCATTTTGCCTTTGAAATATTTCCTTTTTGGGGGTTGAAGATGGGTTCTTTTTTTATTTTTTTTGTTCATCATCTCTATAGTATATATAGACGAGTGTGATTTGCGAGTTGATAAAAATTTTTCACTTCTCGTCTCAATGTATTATTTAACTTGTTCCTCTCTCTCTCTCTCTCCTCTTATAGATAAAGAAAAGAAAAGAAAAAACCCCACATCTAATACAGAACATATATACATATAATGTCTCGTCCACAAGTTACTGTCCAAGCTTTAACCGGTAAATCCACTGGTTCCGTTGCTTTACCAGCTGTTTTCTCTGCTCCAATCAGATCTGACATCGTTCACACTGTTTTCACCAGAATTAACAAAAATAAAAGACAAGCTTACGCTGTCGCTTCCAACGCTGGTGAACAAACCTCCGCTGAATCCTGGGGTACTGGTAGAGCTGTTGCCAGAATTCCAAGAGTTGGTGGTGGTGGTACCCACAGATCCGGTCAGGGTGCTTTCGGTAACATGTGTAGAGGTGGTAGAATGTTTGCCCCAACTAAAGTCTGGAGAAAATGGAACGTCAAAGTTAACCACAATGAAAAAAGATTTGCTACCGTTTCTTCTATTGCCGCTTCTTCCGTTGCTTCTTTAGTCTTAGCTAGAGGTCACAGAGTTGAAAAAATTCCAGAAATTCCATAGGTTGTTTCTAACGATTTGGAATCTGTTGTTAAAACTAAAGATGCCGTTGCTGCTTTGAAATCTGTTGGTGCCCATGCCGATGTTGTCAAAGTTTTGAAATCTAAAAAAATGAGATCTGGTAAAGGTAAATACAGAGGTAGAAGATTTACTCAAAGAAAAGGTCCATTAGTTGTTTACGCTAACGACAACGGTTTGGTTAAAGCTTTCAGAAACTTGCCAGGTGTTGAAACCGCCAACGTTGAATCTTTGGGTCTATTACAATTAGCCCCAGGTGCTCACTTAGGTAGATTTGTTATCTGGACTGAAGCTGCTTTTGCTAAATTGGACTCCATCTGGGGTTCTGAAACCGTTGCTTCTGTTGCCAAATCTGGTTACTCCTTGCCAAACAACATTGTCTCCACCACTGACATTACCAGAATCATCAACTCTTCTGAAATCCAATCTGTTGTTAGACCAGCTGGTCAAGCCACTCAAAAGAGATCTCATGTTTTGAAAAAGAACCCATTGAAAAACAAACAAGTTTTGTTGAGAATGAACCCATACGCCAAAGTTTTTGCTGCTGAAAAATTAGGTTCTAAATCTGTTAAACAAGCCTCTAAAAAAGCTGCTGGTGAAGTCTTTGCTGCTACTTTGAAACAAGATTAAACTTAGTGTGTATATACATACATATATACTTTATTTTATATTTCTAGTTTTTAAAAAAAAAACCAACAACATTTTTTTTTTTTCAATTTAAAAGATCGTTCTTTGTCTTGATTTAATTTTTTAATGTTTAGATATTTCAACGTTTCTTGGCCTTGTTTTTTGAGCGGAACGTCTGAAAAAAAAAAAAAAAAAAAAAAGTAGAGCTGAGCGGCAATGTCTTCTCTAGTTTGCCCATTTAACTAATAGAATGTATATACAGAAACATACATTGATCAGTGTTTGGCGTATGAGATATTTAGCGATCTTTCTGAAAGATGAAACTGGTGGGACTAGACTATATACGCTAACACAATGAATAATGAGAATGAGATAGGAACAATCATCACTGTACAAGATGATAAAAACCAAGATATTGAAATATCACTATTAGAGAAAACACCAACTATTCAGAATATCATTAATTCAATCTTGAATAAAGTTTGTGATCCGTATAGGTTGCTTTTGAATATTACAGAATCTACACAGGATAACCTAATCATAAGATGTAATTCCATGATCAACCATGGATTCTCAAAATGCAATTGTCCTTTTATGATTATAGATTATGATTGGGAAACAGACCAGTTTGAGTTATGGAAAGAATTGGCCTTTACCAAGATCTTTATGATGTCTGGGAAACCAACACGATTTTTCAAACATAGAATTTTCAACGTGATTAAAGAGTATGAGGATCAAAGAGAAAATGGCGAAACGCAAAGAAATAGTATACACTTGGAATTGTCTAGAAAGGGTTACACCATGTCTGATCTTGAAAAATATTGTGGAGGAAAATATTCTGAATTACTACAAAATCAAGAGTTTCTTGAAAAATTTGAAAAATATATTCAACAATTACTAGATAAGGAATTAAACAAAATATCGTATCAGGAACTCATGAAATTATGGGGTATCAAAACTTTTGACACAAATAGGTTTACCAGTAGTAATAATATTAATAATCTAGTTCCCAAGTATTACAACCATTCTAAAGGTAGACTTTTAATATTTGTATTTTTGGAAGTAGGTACAACATACGGTCATCCATTATTGATTTTCAAGTATTTCCAAGTGATAAAGACAAAGGCTAACAGTGACATCGTCACTGTTGATTTTAAAAATCAGCTATTAAACAATAATTGGTCTCGGTACAGTGAAAACCTTTCTATGCCTTGTGAAAAAACTATCAATCAGATTATTGTTGATGTTGCAATTAACTTTTTGAACAGACATGCAATTACAGAAACAACAATGCTCTCTATTTTTAACTTTATTCCTAGCAAAAAAATAAAATTTGCTGTAAACTGGATTTGGAATAATTTAATTTTAAACTGCAATAAAGAATCTATATCTGCTATTCTCATTGAATACTCAAATGTCTCAAATGTGTCAGAAGTCAATTTCCGCAACCTTGATGTTCCTGTCGATATCTTTTCCTTCAACGACTCTGCATCTGACATTTTTTTCCATGTGGATTCTAATGATCCAGAAGTTGAGTTCAATAACGATTTATGTTTGCAAAATTGTAAATTTGATGTGTAGTTTTCTTCACCTCCCTACTGGAATCAACTATGCTTGCAGATTATCTTTAATTAAATCATTTTTATGTGCATCTCACTTTTTTTTTTCTGTCTCTCTCTCTCTCTCTCTCTCTTCGGACACACTCTTTCACGTGTGTGTTTAAGAGTATAGCCATTAATCATTCAAATTGTCCGGCATGTCCGTGATATTTCTTTTTTTTTTTTTTTTCTTTGAGCAATTTCATAGTGAACTTTTCTTTATTGTTTATGTTTTGCAAGAAAAATTTTATTATAGTAGCAACATCATCACTTACTGACTGTAATACCTATTGCAATAGGACAAATTGACAAAGAAGTACCAGACCAATCCTTAGAAGCATTGCCATACCCACGAGTAGTTTTTTTATTTAATAAAATCATTATTCTATTTTAGTCCCTGGGAGTTTTTTTTTTTTCACGACAATATCTATATATACTATTCATGTCACAGTTGTTTGAACTACAAGTGGTTCTTATTCCACCAACCGGTAGAACCCCGGTTTATTTAGACCAGGTTTTACAGCAACAACATCAGCAACAGCAGCCCTTTTTCAATCCAGCTTACTTCCACAACCCAAGTATGCCCTATAGCAACGGTGGGATGATGCAAAACCAAGCATATGGGAACATGAACCAATCTGTGCACAACATGAATCCAAATAACAACAACAGTAGCAGCAGCACCAACATAAACAACAGTGTAATGTTCCAAAATCCAGATGTTTCTGCATCGAACCGCAGTTTTTACCCACAACCATTCTATAGCAATCCGCCTGCAGTTCAATTTTCCGAAGTCGTTAAATTTTTGATGTTGATCAATCCATCAAAGAGCTTGTTAGAGCTGGCCGAAATGATTGTTACGAAATGTTCGAAACTTTATCCCAACTTGACCAACCCTGTAGACATTTTAAGATTGCAAGACGCCAATCAAAACGATTTAGATATGGAATACACCATCAGAGACGTTTTCAGAAATGGTAAAAACGTTGTTTTGTGTATTTTGAAGAATGAGCTTGACGTCAACGATTATGAAGACTACGGGGAAGATCAGTCTTTAAGCCAACTCCAACTTGGGATGAAAAGATCTAGTTCCATTATAACCCAACCGCAACAAATCAAACAGCAGGTTCCTATCATAACAATTCAGAAAAAGCGTAAGAATAATCTCTCAACAATGAATTCGAGAATCTCTACGCCGTTGGCCAACGAGCTGTACACTAAGAAGGGTAGCCCTAACGGAAAGCAAGTGTACGAAGGCAACATAGATGAAATTGTTATCAGAGATAGATCTATTTTACCTCCTCCTGCTCCAATGTCCCCGCCAATGAGAATCAGTTCGACAATCGAGAGTAGAAGAATTGTCAGCACCCTGCACGGAGAAGACGATGTAGTCTCTAGATCAGAACAAGTCGACCCAGATAAGTCTAGAAGGCTGTTCAGCGAAACTCCTATGAAGAAAAACTTGGCCTCTACCACAACAGCAACTTCTCTGTTCAGTGCTACTCCAAATAAGTTCACCATGACTGGTCAAAGAGTTGTTAGTGCCACTAATACTGTTGTGAAGAACAACATACTTGCAACTTCAGCATACGGAAACTCGGGCCAAGTTAAAAATTCTACCTTTGCGACACCTTCTATCCCAAACAAGCATACGAGAAGTGTGAGTGGGAAACTGGTTATTCCAGAACCAAAAATCAGTGAAATTGAAGAACAACTGAAAGAGGGACCTTCTTCTCCATTCGGGAACGTTTTGCCACCTAAATCGGATAGAATTCCAATGAAGAAATCTAACGGATATGTGGACAATGAATCTTTGACCGACACATCGTCTTCCTCTAGCGACTACAGTGTCAATGATCAAATAGATGAAAATATGGACAAACAGAGCCTGCTTGATGGAAGAACTAACAATGTCTCAAAATCAACTAGTGCTGAATCTGTCAACTTCACTCCTTTGAAGAAAACCTCTGAGGAAATTGATACTTCAAGTCCAACAAAAAATGGCAGTATGGAAGAATCAAACAAATCCGTTGAATTAGCAAAACTGCCTCCTAATAATGCAAACAAAAAACCCGTTTTGAAAAATAAGAAACAAGACACTGTTTTAACTCGCGACACAGAAGACTCGATGAAGTTGAATATAGAATCCATTCAACACAAGACTTTCTCTGATGACTCTGAAGAATCTGGCATGTCCACTGACGATGAGTTTGAAAAATCCATCAAAAAACGGGAAGACGTGTCTAGCCAGATTGATATGGAAGATGATGTAGACATGGACAATAGCGTTGTGCTTAAAAAACTTCCATCTTTTGAGAAAGCCAGCAAAAATATTGTTACTGGGAAAAGATCACTGCTGGGATCTCAGAATAGTAAGCCAGTTGAAAAACAGCTACCTGTAAATCACACTGCTAAGACCAAAGCTCGTGAATCAAACCTAAAAGATCTAAACGTGGACCCACTAAAGGAAGATATGGGCAAGTTTTTTTCTGCTAATACGACAAAGCAATCTACAGCAAAACCTATATTGAAGTCCGCTATCGTGAAATCTAAAGAGGTGCAGCCTAGTGTAGCAACCATTCCGTCTTCACAAACCAAGCCCAAAAACCAAGTTCCGGTGACTAAGCCTGAAACGGTCAAAAAAACCGCTGCCGCTAAACCATCAGAACCCTCTCCCAAACCAGTTTTTTCTACGAAAAAGCCTTTGAAAGAAGATGATGATGTCGACATGGGACAATCCTCTGATATTAGTGAAGATTCGTCATCTCAAGAAGACTCTGGTGATAGTACTGAAGACGATTCCGACGATTCTTAGGAAGAAGATGATGACATGGGTGCCAAACATAAAGCGCGTAGAGTTGTTGTCAATTCTCCTAGAGGTTTGGTTTCCAGGGTTACCTCTAATAGAGCGAAGTACGAAGAGTTTATGGACGATTTAGATGACGTTCCTCAATCTACTCAGCAACCTCTGGAAAGAATCATGCCGGCAGTTGACTTAGGCATTGGCAGGGCAAAGGCTCCTATTGCTCCTTCTGAAGTCAAATCGCCAGTTTTATCACCTACCAACAAACCAAAACCAGCAGTCTCTAAACCCGTGGCCTCGGCATCGACAGCAAGACTAAACAAAGCTACTTCTTCATTGGGATCCTTACATGACTTAGTTTCTCGTGGTGTTCCAACTGTTCATGAAAGAGCTATGCCTTCTTCTAAAATTCCCTCTTTGAGAGCCAAACTGATAGAAAGCACTGATGAGGAATCTTCTTCTTCCTCTTCCTCTTCCTCTTCCTCTTCTGAAAGCGATGATGAACAGAAGAAAGACGATGACAGCAACGACTCTTCCTCAGATAGTGATAGCGATAGTGACGACTCTTCGGACGACGAGAGTCCAAAAGCCAAAAAATTCATTAGTGCTAAAACTGTCAACAAAGTTCTAAGAAAGAATAAAAAGTCTAACAGTAGTGGTTTTGCATCGCTGGTAAAAGACTCACAAAAAAATAAGAGTACTGTTTTATAGACTGGTTCTTGAGTAGTGCGCCAAAGGAAATTAATATATATATATATATATGTGTGTGTATATTTTTGTATTATAAATAAGTAGCAATTATACCTCAGCCATAGCATTTTTGGAATCACCTTTGATAAAGCGAATCGCGTCATCTCTGTTTACTTCAACCACAGTGGAAAGCTTATTTTCAAATTTGACTCTATAAAACCTGTCAGCTCTATTGATCATGTCCGTTCTGAAAGTGGTACAAATGAATTGAGCATTAGCCGATAGTTCCTTGATAGTTGCTGCAACTGATGTTCTATACTGCTTATCTAACGCAGCATCGACTTCGTCAAACAAGTAGAAAGGAGCAGGATCAACTTTTTGGATAGCCAAGATTAGTGCAATCGCGCAGACTGTTTTTTGACCACCGGATAGTTGCTCAACATGCAATCTTTCGTCGTTCTTGCTGTTGAATGATACTGCAATCGAAACACCGTCATACAAGTTGTCTACTTCTGCGGCGCTCTGATCATCTTGGTCATTCTCGTCATCAGAGAACTCGCTGTCTGCAGTTTTCCGCTTCTTGTTTTTTCTAGTTGTCGAGGAAACTTCGGGAGTGGACGTCTTTTTGTGTATAAACAATCTACCGGTACCTCTTGGTGCTAAACGCTCAAACATTTCTGTGAAGTATAAAGAGACTTTTTCAAAAGTGGTTTCGATGGCATTGACTTTTTGGTCCTTCAACGTGGCAATCAAATCCTCAATAGACTTCTTTGATAAATCCAAATCCTTGGCTTTCTCTTGCAAGTCTTGTTTTTTGTCCATAAATCTTGAGAAACTTTCTCCAGCACGTTTGTTGACATTGGTGTACTTTGACAATTTTTTAGTTGTTTTAGTCAACTCTTGGACTAGCTTTTCGCTGGATTCATTTTTGTATTTTGAAAACGCATCCTCCGGTAGAAACCCTAACTCTGTTATTCTGGTTTGCAATTCGTTTTTTCTTGAAGTCAAATTAGACTTTTTAATCATTGCTCTTTCGGAGTCCTTCTGGTACTCGTCAATTTTCTTCAATAGCAATCTTTGTTGAGAGTTGGCCTTTGACAACAGTTTCTCATTGTTCGCACGTTCAGCTTTCATTTGATTAATATCTGTTTTCAAGTCGTTCAAATTCGCACTAACTTCCTGATCCTTTTTCTCAATGGTCGATAATTTAGACTTGACAACTTGAATTTCCGACTGCAGGTTTAGGATCTTAGCTTCATCGCTTCCACTGTGTTTCAACAGTGAATATTGTGGCTGTAATTTAGACTTGTTCTCGGATTTCAACGACTCTAGTTCTAATGTGATAGAACTTTGTGTTTCCTCCAATGTAGTTTGCTTGGCTTCAAGCTGAGGCAACATTTTGGTAATCTCTTGCAATTCTGCTGTCTCTTCGCTTGATAATTCAGTGTTGAACGATTGTTGCAAATCCTCTTGAAGATTCTGTACTCTGTTTGTTATACTAACAACAGAATTCTCAAGAGTCACAGATTTAGAGTGAATCAATTTTATTTGTTCTTCAATACCGTATTTTTCTGATTTCAGTTGGTTGGCTTTGTTTTTATGGGTGTCAATATCATGCACTAATGATTCTTTTTGGTAACTGATATCTTTAATTTTAGTATTAATTTCTTCAATTTTCTTATCACTTTGGTCCAAAGTTATTTTCAACTCAGTCAAACGTTTTTCGTTGATCATGTATTCATTTCTCTTTTGTTTCAAAGATTTTAAACAATCCAACCTCGTGGTTTTGTTGTAAAAATCATTGAACCCACCGGATAGAACCCCCCTTTGGTCAACTCTGTCCCCATCAGGTGTAATCGAGGTAAGCTTGTAATGCTTGGCTAGTCTCACACCTGTGTTCAACTCTTTCACCACAATAGTTTTCCCAAAGATCAATTTGACTGCATTGGCAAATTTAGCGTCAAAATGCAACTTTTTAATTAATGGAATGCAATTTTCCTCAGTAGATAGGTATTCCACCTGGTCAGACAAGTTCAATTTGTTCAACGGCATAAACGTGATTCTACCTAATTTATCCTTGTGCAACTCATTCATTAGTAGAGTGGCTGTATTTTCGTTGTCAACAACCACGTGAAATAGAGTATTCCCTCCAATGACTTCCACACAAGTTTTGTATTTCTCGTTGTATTGAAGAAGCTCTCCTAAAGTCCCATAAATGTTGTCATCTCCCAAGTTCAATCTTTTAGAAATGTTTTTGATTGCATTCAACCCACTGGACAAATTTCTGTTCATGGTTTCGTTTAAATTTCTTTCTGCTTGTTCGATATCAACAGTCAATGAATCTAGAACCGTTTTCAAAGTTTGTTCTTCTCTCCAATGTTGTTTTCTTTCGTCAATTTCCTCATAATATTCAGATTTCAAAGTGTTCAATGATTGTTCAATAGCAAGTAAGTTCGCAGAGACTTCAGGGCCATCAATACTATCTTGTACATCACTTATTTGTTCGTCAAGACTTTCCAGTTTACCATTGAGCTCTGCTGTTTCTTCCTTGCTTTCTTTTATTTCATGTTGGAAATTCTCCAAAGATTTTTGCAAGTTTGTTATATCTTCTTGAATCCATTCATCTCTATCTTCTTTAGTGTGGAAATTAGCATATTTCCCCTTTTTACTAATTAAATATCTCTGTCTCTGTAGCAATGCATCAGTTTGAATTTTCAAGGCGTTTTCTTTCTCTATTAGCATATCGTACTCTGGTTTGATCTTATCAATGTTCATATTGTTGGATTCAATTTTAGACTCCAAATCTTGCAACAAATGTAGCTGAGTTTCAATGTTCGATTGTTCAGCTTCTAAACAATGAAGTAGATCTTCTTTCGTCACAGTCAATTCTGCAATTTCCGTTTCCAATTCCAGCTTTGATTCTTTTAAATGATTCAATTCAACAGACTCTTTAATCTGTAACGAATTGTCGATTGTTTTAGTTTTTTCTAATATTTCTCTAACCAGGTTTTCTCTTTTCTCTAACTCCTCCACATACTCCGACGACTGGTTAATGTTCTCTTGATAATTTGATTGGAACTTGTTAATTTCTATAATAATATCATACAATTCTCGATCGTACAAAGTGTACTCCAAGACCTTTTTATGTTTTTCAAAACTTTGACACTGGACCAACTGTTCCTTTTCTTCACTCAAATCTTGTAATTTTGAATTTAGCTCTTTCAATTCGTTATTGATTTTTTCTCTTTTACTGTTTGTTTCTTCCATATTCTTCAAAGAGTCCTTCAATTTTTTTTCAAAAACGTTTGCACCTGTAACTTCTTTTAGTAGTTGTAATCTTTCGAAATCTTTTGCATTTGTTAAAGCTGTGATTCTTCCCTGAGGAACAATATAGTAAGGATTTGAAGTGGAAAATCCTGCACTTTCCAACAGCGACTTGATTTCCTGCTTGGTCTTAGACTTGCCGTTGACCGAATATTCATCTTTTTTCAAACCAATTGTTCTTCTAATGACAACTTCATCCTGATTGTACTGACTCTGTGAATAAAATGTGCTATTGGTTTCATTCAAGTGCAACCTTTTATCAGAGTTGTCAAAGACAATCTCCACATAAGCACTCATCACAGACCCTGTTCCCTGGTGTATCAACGCCACTCTTTCATCTCTTCTCAAGTTGTTGTAATCATCACTTAGAACAAATCTAATAGCGGCAAAAAAATTAGACTTTCCTGAACCATTGCTACCAATAACCACGTTGTGGTGTGGAGAGATGTTATCCACAAGTGTTGTGTTCTTGTATGTATTGAAACCTTGGATGGCTATTCTCTTGATGTACATGTTTGATGTATTGGTTGTTGTGGTTTCCTATGAGTTTAATTAATGCGTATATATACAATATGAAGCTATAGACAGTGTTGAACAATATAAACTTGTTTAGTTTAGTTTAGTTTTTTTTTATTATTATTATTTTTTTCTTATGTTCTGGTGCATCTAGATTTGATAAACGCGAAATATACTTAGTTTCGCGTTTTGCCATGCGGCACGTGATGTTGTGATTTTTTCTTAAGCTTAAAAAGAAGTGAAGAGTTTGATCATCGTTTTGAGGGGAAAGCAAGATTAATGCCCTGACCATTTCAAAACGCCCATCCCTGAAATGACGATTCCGATCGAAATTGGTAGTGTTAAAATGCAGTACCCCCAGAAAAGCACACCTGCCATTTCAGCCTCGAAAAATTCGTTCATTTGAGTGATTTGTGTCAGTTGGATTGCAGGAGCGGCGATTGTCAAAATAAATGCCACAATTAAGAAGATAGGATCATCTAGGATTGAACCACCGATATATTTGACCGAGAGGGTGATTATTGGTAAAATAATTAATGACGGTAGCAGCATTCTACCGACAAGGGAGGCAAAGACTAGTTTTTTATAGTTGAAAGATTTCGGAGCGGTTTCTGAAGATGGCACCAAATTTGCACCTAATACGACAAGAATCAATGGGATGGATAAAGAACCCAACTCGTCGACTGCTTGAGATATAGTATTGTTGACAAACCCGTCATCTTGGAAAAACATGTGTTGTAAAGGAGAAAAAGAAGCCACTATGACGGAAATGAGCATAGCATACAATGGAGGGTTCATGAAGGAAAGAAATGTTTGATATGCTTCATTGATGTAGTTTTTGATTTTGAACCACCGAGAGTTGATTCCCACATTTGGGAGGGTTATAATGCTATTATAGGTAGTACCAGTAGTGTTGGCAGCCAAAATAGAATTCCCAAGGTATTGCTCACTTGGAGCCAACGACGCTTGTTCAGACGTGAACCCGTGTTGGAGGGAAGACTCTGATTCTCCAGACCATTTCAACAACTTGTTGGCACCAATACTCCATCTTAGGACTTGGCCCATTTGTTGGAAAATCAACAGGTACAAAATACCTCTTGAGGCAATATTGTCCCTATTATCGTTTTCGATTTCGTCCCATGTTAGCCCAGGCAAAGTATATGCCAACGATAGGGTCAATGAGACTGGTAAAGAGTTGGAATTACCAAAAATGGAATTTGCAATAACGAAATTTGTTTCATCGGTATCAAATTGGAAATATTTGGATATGAGCCAGCCTCCCAAATATGATATTCCTGTAAGTGCAGAGAAAAAAAATGGAATAATAGAAATTTCTAAAAATTTCTTTAGAGATAAACTTTTAGCCAATTTACTGAAAATTAAAGCAGGAGTGAAAACGTCCACATTTAGCATAGATATGGTTTTCTGACCTTGTTTCGGAAGCATACCGCTGTAAGCACATATGAATCCAGCCAGACATACCAGTAGAACCTCGGTAAGAGATTGGAATGTCAGATAAGCCAAGTGTGGCATTTATAAATCGGCAGCAACTATTATCTGTCCTAACACTTCAGACATTATATGTATTGTGTTTTTTTTTTTCTTGTTTATTTTTACTTGTTTTTGTGAGATGCATTATTGAATTGCAATACACAGACGTATATATATATATATATATAAATCTACATATAAGTATAAGTGTGTGTGTGTATCTCTTTTTTTGAACATTCTTTATTTCTTCTTGGAGAAATATCAGTTTTTTCCAATAATCTTTTAATAAATGCCATAGTTTTTTTTATCCATCTTTTTTTGTGTCACAGTAAATGAATTGTTTAAATTATTCTATAAGCAAAATAGAAAAATTAAGAATTTTAACGTTGCAGTTATATAATCTGCACAGGTCATGTGATATGGCGTTTCAACCGTTTGTTTTGTTTTTTTTTGGCATATCAACAAAACAATACGCACTTGATTTAAACCCCAGTCTGCATGTATGTATGTGTGTCGCTTATTTATAAACGTTTTTATAATATCAACTTCTATATAAATTCACATATTCTGTACATTCCATATATATACATATTTATCAAATTCAATTACCAGACCATTTTAGAACACCAATAGCAGAAATGACAATTGCAATGGAGATTGGTAATGTTAAAATACAATAACCCCAAAATAAGATTCCTGCCATTTCAGCTTCAAAAAATTCATTCATTTGAGTAATTTGTGTTAATTGAATAGCAGGAGGAGAAATTGTTAAAATGAATCCCACGACTAAGAAAATAGGATCATCTAATATGGAAACTCCAATATATTTAACAGATAATGCAATTGTTGGTAAAATAATCAAAGATGGTAAAAGCATTCTACCAACAATAGAAGCAAAAACCATTTTTTTATAGTTGAACGATTTAGGTGCTGTTTCTGGAGATGGATTTAAATTGGAACCCAAAACAATAAGAATCAATGGAATGGATAAAGACCCCAATTCTGTGATAGCACCAGATACTGTATTGTTAATAAAACCTTCTTTATGGAAAAAAACGTGTTGCAAAGGATGGAAAGAAGCAACAATGACTGAAAATAACATTGCATATAATGGAGGATTCATATATGAAATAAACGTTTTGTAAGTTTTACAAATACGATTCCAAAATTTACGTAAAACAGTGTTGTTTTCCACATCTGCAAAAATTGAATTACCATTAATATCATTTACTGTTGAAATAGACCCTGCAGTGGATGATTCCAATGAAGCTTGTTGTGATCTATAACCATGTTGAATGGAAGACTCTGATTCTCCAGACCATTTCAACAACTTGTTAGCACCAACACTCCATCTAACCACTTGACCAATTTGTTGGAAAATCAACAAGTATAAAATACCTCTTGAGGCAACATTATCTCTAGTATCATTTTCAATATCATCCCATGTCAACCCAGGTAAAGTATATGCCAATGATAGGGTCAATGAGACTGGTAAAGAGTTGGAATTACCAAAAATGGAATTTGCAATAACGAAATTTGTTTCATCGATATCAAATTGGAAATATTTGGATATGAGCCAGCCTCCCAAATATGATATTCCTGTAAGTGCAGCGAAAAAAAATGGAATAATAGAAATTTCTAAAAATTTCTTTAGAGATAAACTCTTAGCCAATTTACTGAAAATTAAAGCAGGAGTGAAAACATTGACGTTCAACATAGATATAGTTTTCTGACCTTGTTTCGGAAGCATACCGCTGTAAGCACACAAAAACCCAGCCAGACATACCAAAACAACTTCGGTAATGGACTCAAATGTCAGGTAAGCTAAATGTGGGATAGATAAGTCTTGGTGATCTCTAATTTGTACTAATCGACCGAGCATGAGTGATTTGTTAGGTGTGTGTGTGTGTGTGTGTGGATTTGTATACCTTTGATCTTGTGATCTTTGATCGAAATAGGCAAATATATAACTGTGTATGTATATATATTATATTATATGTATATGTATATATATATTACTAAGGTAAACGTGAATTATCTATCAAAATAGACAAATACCTCATATTGAGAATTTAGTAATAAACATTTGCGCCATAATAGAAAGAACGATAAGCCTCATAAAAGAAAGAAAAAAAAGCTACGTATAATAAAAAAAAAAGTGAATTTTTTCTTTTCTTACCACGATTTTATTACTATTATATCGTAAAAATATGATGAAGGGCACGTGTGTTAATAGATAATGCATATTTGCATATAATAGACTACATCTAAGTTGATGAATCTGTATCCAACTTTATCTCTTTCTTAAGAGTGAAAAAAAATCTTCAATACCATGGGGATGAGAGCTAGTCTTTGATGATGGATTTGATGATTTAGATAGATGATTCACTGTCTCTCATTCTTTCTTTCTCTCATTCTTTCTTTCCAGATGTTTAGAGCAGCAACATGACCTTTTTTTTTTAAAAAAACAATGTGTTATATACTTTATTCTTCTATAAGGATGATACCTTGAATCATAAGAAGTAGGGAGTAGAGAACAAAACACCCCATTCCTTCCATTTTATAAGTTTTTTTTTATTCAAATAGAAGCAAAATGGCGCTTGATGTGATGATCAGAGGGAAACTTACCATTTGCTGTAACCCATCTCAAGAACAAATGAGATAAGATATTTTTTTCTTCTGCCGTACTAGATGTCATACCTTTGACTCTTCTTTTTTTTGCACTAGTAGAGAACATACTATTTGCTCTTCATTCGTTATTTCGCTAATTCGCATTATCTCTATTTTAAACAAAAAAATCATAAAATTACCGAGGTTTTTCTTTCTTTTTCCTTTTTACTTATACTTGAAAGATATGCACCTTAGACGTTACTAAGTAATATAAGATTGGAAATACAATAGAATTAACGATAAGAATTGGAAATACAATAGAATAAATCTCACGCAATCAAAGGAAGAAATGGTCTCTTTCTTTTTTTAAGTTTGTCAAGTGAAAACAGCCGGGATGCGACAGGTAGATTGAATCATACGCCATTCTCGATAACGTTGCGCTATCTTTATTTCTCTCTTTCTATCTCTCTCTCTTTCTATCTCTCTCTCTCTCTCTCTCTCTCTCTTGATTTTTAAAACTTTACATGGGGTTCAGGTATTTTAACTCCTTATAAAAATAAAAAAACCCCCACTTCTATGATCGTTAGCTTTCTCCAAGAAAAGAAACAAGTTAAAACCAAATATATGTTCTTTTTGGGAAGTTTCTTTATTTAGTTTTTTGAATATGCAAGAGATTTATCATCTTAAGTATAGTGATCTTTTACTCTTGTTCGTTACAATTGATTATCTTTCCAAGTTATCTTTCTATTGTCGGTTATTATGGATTGTAATATCGACGTCAAGGGTTTACTGGGTTGATAGATGTAATTCTTCTTCTCATGCATTATCATGC